>LZPO01075870.1:502067-512770 GCA_001675575.1 Neotoma lepida
CTTCCCACATGTATACCACATCCAACATGCACACCACTTCCCACATGTGTACCACATCCAACATGCACACTGCTTCCCACATGTGTACCACATCCAACATGCACACTGCTTCCCACATGTGTACCACATCCAACATGCACACTGCTTCCCACATGCACACAGCTGGAATGTTAGGAAGGAGAGCATTTAAGAGAGTTACAAAGTTTTCTTTGCTAATGCAGACAAGGAGGTGCAATTTCAGTGCTTCTCTTCTTCCTTCCCTCCCTCCCTCCCTTTCCTTCCCTTCCTCCTTCTCTCCCTCCCTCCCTGTCTGTTTCTTTNATTCTTGGTGCTGAGAATCAAAAGGGCTCCACCATTGTACCCAGCCTTTAAGTACATTTTTTTTGTGTTTATAATTAGATATATCTATATCAAAGTTAAGGTGTAGTCTCTTAACACATTTACATTGTGAAAATAGCAGTTGCCAGGCAGGGGCGTGTGGCTCAGGATATGGGAAGAAACTTCAGGTCCTTTTCAGCTCTGTGTCTAGGAAGGGACAGAAGTGTCTCTAAATTGCCTTTTGGATTCCAAAGCTCGTGCTCCCATATTATACTCAACCATCTCTGGAAAGTTCCTAAAAGACATTTTTAACTTCCCATGGGAAACGCAGTTATCATCCTCAAAAAGAAAAGTGATGACCTATGTGATTCCTTCTGGTAGAAAAAGTTCCCCACTGTCCCGCCATGAGACTGGGGTCCTGCGNGTCTGTTTCGGTTGTTGCCATCAGGTCCCTGTGAGAGAGATTTTCTTTCCCCAGTGGAGGACTAATTAGTTACCACATGCGTTAATTAGCATATTGCCTGCAGTATGGACCAAGCTTTCCTTGCCCTGAGCCTGTTGGACTCACTCTCTCTCCCTTAACCGTTCTGGCCCAAAGCAAATTGTGGGGTTTGCAAAGTGTTGGTTTTGCTTTAAAAAAAAAAATACTGTCACTGCAGTGTAACTATAATTTCCAAGAGCGGTGGGTAAGTCTTGCTGGGAAAATTCGCCTTCCCGAAGATGACGGACCAGTAAAAAAGGTCAATGAATTCTCATAACTGACAGAGTTTTGGCAAAATTCTACATCACCCTCAGTCCCCAAGAGCCTCAGTTTCCAGGGATGTGGTTCTCTAGTTTCAACCTTGAGGAGTGAAAACCTGGAATATTTAATCAAGCTTGGAGAATCTCAGCGTGGTAATTATTGATCTAAACATTTCTTGACATGTTTCATCTTCTTTTTTTTTTTCCAGAACTTGATGCTCCCACTAACCTCCAATTTGTCAATGAAAGTGACAGGACAGTTATGGTGACCTGGACCCCACCTCGGGCCCGGATAGCAGGCTACCGACTGACAGTGGGCCTGACTCGGGGAGGCCAGCCCAAGCAGTACAACGTGGGACCCTCAGCCTCCAAGTATCCCCTGAGAAATCTGCAGCCTGGGTCGGAGTACACTGTGACCCTGGTGGCTGTGAAAGGCAACCAGCAGAGCCCCAAAGCCACCGGAGTCTTTACTACCCGTAAGCTCAAATTCAAAAGCCTTTCTTTAGGGAAACTACATGTTCTTAACTATTTTGATTTTTTTTTTCCTGCCCTTCCACTCCTTAAAAGTTAATTTAAAGACCATAGTGCATATTTACAGCAATACCACTGAAAGTGTGCTGTGGACTAGCTGGAGGTCTGTGAATATTTGTTACTGGTNTGCTATAAGATACAGAGCTTTGCCAGAATGGGCATCACAGCACATGGTCATTGCCTGGGCTGATAAATGTTTTGAAGCAAGATTTTCTTGCTGAAGGAAGCAGTGTGTGAATNTACAGGTATTTCCAAGTTCCTTCTGTCCTCCTGGGCTAATAACACTGTGAGTCAGGAGGGCTTGGGAAACGGCTCAGTGGATAAAGNGTGTGCTGGTTACACGTGAGGGCCTGAGTTCGGTTCCCCAGCGCAGACATAAAAAGCTAGGTGCAGTAGTGGATACTTGTAATCCTTGTAATTGGGAGACAGAGACAAGAGGATCTGGAGAGGTGGACAGCCAGTCTTGTCAGTCAGTAACTCCAGCTTCTCAAAAACTAAACGGCAGAGGCTGTGTGTGGTGGCGTGCGCCTTTCATCCCAGCACTTGGGAGGCAAAGAGGTGGTTCTCTGTACACCAACCTGGTGTACATAGCAAGTTCCAGAACAGTCAGGACTACATAGAAGAGCCTGTCTCAAAAAAATAGAAATATATATACATACATGCACCTATTTGTATATGTAGATATATATTTATATATGTGCATATATCATATATATTATATATATATGGGGGAGACTGATGGAGGAAGTTCCTTGATGCCAACCTCTCTTCCTCACAGACTTCATGAACGGTAGAGCACACNCACATGCGTACACACAAAGAAGAAAATATTGACTAAATACTAGCAGACAGAATANAATGAGTATCTAATATAACCAGTGTCATCACATTATTCTGGACATCAAATGGTAGTCATTTATGTAAACAAAAATCACCCGGGACACCAGCAAATAGACTGAGAGGTTAAGCCAGTGATTTCTTTGAGAACCTGAACTGCTTCAGGCTATAGTACCTCGCAGAGCTGAGACCTGGTTTCCCCTTCTCTAAACTAAATTCCACAGAGAGGAAAAAAAATACTAGAATTTTTGGCCATGGCTATCCTTTTACTTAACATTTTAGAGGAAATGGCCTTGAAGCTCTTATTTAGATAATACATCCCAATAAAGGCGTGTGTTCACAAGCTCTTTTTCTACTAAGTGCGCTCCATTTACATGACAAAGAATTAGGAGACTGTTTCCTGCTGAACACTTAATTGGTCATTTTCAACTTGACATCTTGAATTATGGAAGCACCTACCATAAGCATGCTTTNGGCAGTTACTGCTGTTTACCCCTCGTTCTCAACTTTCCAGGAGTTTTCAACAAGTCTTCTTTGACTGATTTTACATTGTAATCTAAGCCAGGCGTGGTGGCGCACGCCTTTAACCCCAGCACTCAGTGGGTAGATGCAGGTGAATCTNTGTGAGTTCAAGGCCAGCCTGGTCTACATTAGGGAGGTCCTGAACAGCCAGGGATATGTAGAGAGACCCTGTCCCAAAAACAAACAAACAAACAAACAAACAAATAAATAAACAAATAAAAATAAAAAATTAATAATAATCTAGAAAACCTTAGTTTGTAAATTATTCTGGAATTTCTCAAAGAAGATTCCCTGTCAGCTGTCCCCCACNGGAATCTNTAATTTACCACAAACTTACTTGCATGTATATTTGGTGTGAGTTTGAGCAAGGAAGNCTTTTTCCTATGAATTTGCTAATCATAAGCAAATGAAGTCTGCTTTTAGTTTGCAAGAGAATTCATTTTAAATTTTTGCTNTTTNATGTTGCCTGGTTTTGAGATCGTCTAAGATCCATTCTCATGAAGTCAATGTCTGTTTTGCTTGCAAATACTCATTTTTTTTTTTTTTGAGACAGGGTTTCTCTGTGTAGCTTTGGCACCTTTCCTGGAACTCACTTGGCAGTCCAGGTTGGCCTCGAACTCACAGAGATCCGCCTGCCTCTGCCTCCCAAGTGCTGGGATTAAAGGCGTGCGCCACCACCGCCCGGCTGCAAATACTCATTTTTTTATAGATGTCCTTCAAGCGAATCAGCTTGGAGGTTTCAGTGCACGTAGCCGCTTACTAGATGGCTTCTGGGAGTAACAGTCAAATTTGTATTAGCTGGAGATTAATTAACATAGTTCATTGTACATAAGTGTACTCTCCCAAAACTTTTGAGTAGATGAGTAANTGAAGGATAAATAGTTAAAAAAAACAAAAAAACAAAAAACAAAAAACCAAAACACCTCACCAAGGCTCAGACTTAAATAAACCAATGTAAGCAAGGGGTAACACAAGTCCATTTGGACCTCAAATAGTTTCTGGCTATAAAATCAGCAGGGCCTAGTTTTGGGAGCTTTAGGAAATCTGAACTTTGGAAACCACTTTTCTGAGTTTTATATCTCATGTTAAATTCTTAAGAGCAATCGTGAGAGAAGTGGGGAGGATAAGCTGTTTCTGGGGTGAATAATCCAGCCTTTTCCTGTATTGAGGGCATATTTTTATCTCTCAACAGTCAGATTGTTCCTAACAATCCCTGCCAGAACCCGTAATTCATACTTACAGGCACATCCTTTGTTTGACATCAGTTTGTGGGTTTGTGGTTTGGTGATTTTCCTGTAATGGGTTGCCTAGGCAAGGGAGTATCGTCTCGAGAGAGGGAAGATTTTGAGGCCTGGCTCTAGCAATAGAGAATACCTAGNCCAGGTGAAAGAAATCGACTTGTTTTGAATTGATTTTGTTTGTTTACTTTGGTTTTTTTCTTTTTCTTTTTTCTTTGAGACAGGGTTTCTCTGTGTAGCCTGCCTGTTTTGGAACTTGCTTTGTAGACCAGGCTGGCCACGAACGGAAGGACNGGTCTGCCTTTGCTTCCCAAGTGCTGGGGAAGGATTATTCATTCTGAATTGTTTCTTGTGGGCAGTTAAAATTCGTCACCCAGGACTGGTTCAGGCTTTTTAAAAAAGTGGCCAGCAGGCGAGCAGTGTATGATTTCAGGTCACCAACACGAACTACCTCAAATGTCATCAAAATAACGTACTTATGAACCACGTACTAACACAGTAGGTAGTAAGTACAATGCTTCAATTCAACCACTACAGCAGTCTCTCCATAAGTCGGTGCATACACATTTGACTTTTACTTTCACATCACATTTTAAAATGAAAATTAAAAATGAGACAATAAATCCAAACTGAGAAGATAAAGATGGAAGAATTATAATATTGGACCTGAATTCTCATATCATACCAAAAAAAAAAATGGAGCTGAGTAGAGTGAAAGATAGACACATTTTCTTCCTTGTTTGGGGCTGGAGGCAGCGTGTAGTTGGAAGGGCACTTGCCTTCCTGGNNTTGATCTCCAGCACTTACACACANACTGTGTCGTGGTGCACACCTGGATTACAGGAAGTCAGGGGAGGAGGTCAGGCTAGCCTGAGCTACGTGAGACCCTGACTAAACAAAGAAGAGAGAGAGAANCAAACAAGAAATTAATCCTTGTTGGTATGACTGGAGGGTAACTAGCCATTCATAATTTATGTAAATGCATTCTGTGGGGTTTATTCCAATAGGAAAAGAATTTGCCTNGAAAACAGAAGAAAGAATAAAGGGGGCTATTAAAATACTTAACAAACACCTCTGAATTTAACAACTCAGATATCTTGGTTTCTGGGGCCTTGCCATTCTACATTATAATCAAACCTGCAAGGTGATTGGGAATGTTTATCTTAATTCTGTGTACANACTTCTCTTTTAAATTTTTATTTTTTTAAACAGCCAGGCAGTGGTTGGCACATGCCTTTAGTCCTAGCACTTGGGAGGCAGATGCAGGAGGATCTCTGTGAGTTCAAGGCTAGCCTGGTCTACAGAGTGAGTTCTAGGACAGCCAGGGCTACACAGAGAAACCCTGTCNCAAAACAAAAACCAAACAGAAAATAANATAATGTGTATATGTGTGCGTGAGGGGTGGATATATGCATGAGGAATGTGGGTACTCACCGAAGTCTAGAATGTCCCGTGGCTGGATTTTCAGCTTGTTGTGAGCCATCCATTGTGGGTGCTGGAAACTGAACATAGGTCCTCTGCAAGAGCGGTATTTGATCTTAACTACTGAACCTTGTCTTCAGCCCACGCATTTTAAAAAAATCAGTATTTTCACTAAAAAGTTGATGGTGTTGTCAGGATACTAAGAGAATACTAGGCATACTTTTTTTTTTTTGTAATTCCTGCTTCTGGTTGTTAGGTCGAAAATATCTGTAACATTATTATTCTGAATGAATATTCTCATGCTTGAGGGATGGATCTTTAGAACTTGTAGCGCGTCTTAATAGACGCGCGTCAGAATCTCTAATTGCATCAAAAAGTAATTTTCCACTATTGTGAAATAATTCAGCATGAAGCTACTTTTAGATTACACCTGTAGTTTCATCTTTGTTCATAAGGATAAAGAAACAAAATGCCTACTAATTTGCGGTGAGCAGTTGTATAATTTTTAAGGGATTTTATGCTGATATGATTTGANGAAAAGATANCAGATCATAAAATCCGAGAAATGAAAAGGGACTTNTACTTTGAGGTCACCTAGCCCCTTGTTTTACTCATGTGTGAGTGACGGGTCCTCGCCCGAAATTCAAGCCCCAGCCCAGTGTTGGACCTGTAGAATCACCACGCCCTTGTCATCAGGTCCTGGGTGACTGGGTGTTGCCTGTTACTGATTATGAAGCAGTGATGTTCANCTTCTCAGTCAATGAAGGAACCNGGGCTACATTCTCTGTCTACTTGCTGGTTAGACCAAAGTTCTGGTTAAAATGCTTGTTAATCTGCAGTCCTGGCCAATGCTTATGAGCCTAAGGTTTTGAACGTCGTATCGGTTACTTTGCAGTGCAGCCTATGCGATCCATTCCACCGTACAACACCGAGGTGACAGAGACTACCATTGTGATCACCTGGACCCCCGTTCCAAGGATCGGCTTCAAGGTAAGTCGAACATGTATCTCTCATGATATAGCCCAAGGTGCCTTCCTATTTCTGCCTATGGGGAAAGAGCCCATTCTAGAGACTTGAGTTGTTTTAAGCCCTATGCTCATCCTCCAGGGCCTTGTGAGTGCAAGGCCTTGCCTTTTTTTTTTTTTTTTTTTTTTTTTTTTTTTTTTTGCAAAGGAAGAAAGCCATTAGCACGGGACTATAGTGCTAGTTGTTTTGTTTTCTGTCCTTTCCCCCAGGGAACTCCATTTTAAAAATAAAAGTATAGGAAAACTTCATTTGATGTGAGACTCTAAATGGGTGTCAGGAAGCTTACGAAAGCCAATTTAGGGAGACCAATTAAACTTAGAGTCACTTCAAAATCACATTTTTATCCAATCAGTTCCCTCTCAACTTGTTCAAAGCCCTGTGGGTGAATTTCTTAATAGGAGTTAAAATTGAGGTCTTCNTTTTAGATATCTGGAGTCATGTTCTTTCAAGTAATGATACCCGGGAAATGATGAACACAAATGAATATCTTTTAAAGAATCCATCCTTTGGCATTCAAAGGATGAAAAAGGAAATGTTTATTATGCCTGGAAATCAAAGCCTGATAGTTTAAAAGGAAGAAAAAAAATAGATCGAAGGTCACTTCATTTTTTAGTATGCAAATAGCCACATTGATGGCCATGCTACTCAAATAAAGGAATTCCTTATGAAGACCGCCAATGCACCTTTTNAGTTTCCCTTAATAATGTCATTCAGAGTTTTAGAAGCCGCAGAGACTATGATGAATTTCTCTTGAGTTGAATACTGTTTGATGGTATTACCTAGGCTTTTGAAGTTATGAACACACTTCTTCATGGGAACGTGTTTTTCATTTCTGAGTGTCAGAGTAGCTGGTAATAACTAGAAAGTTAACTGAATGTGAGTAACTCGTTAAAGACAGAGCCTAGGGGATTTCTTCCCTGTGTACTGCTGGGATGTACCAGAAGGGTCTTTGTCAAACAGCTGGAATGACATTTCTCTGGAACTTCCTGTTATAAAGGATGCTAGTGCCCAAGGAAGACACTCTCCAGTTAACTGCAAAATAACTAAAGTGAGCCCCCAACTTGTTACCCACCCAATGAAAAGCACAGTGTGGATTTTTGAAGGCGTTCTCACTGTGTTAGTGTCCCTGCAACCTCTCGGGAGCTCTGCGATCTCCNGCCTTCATGNTGATTTTGTTTTCCTCCATCCAGCTGGGTGTACGACCAAGCCAGGGAGGCGAAGCCCCCCGAGAAGTGACCTCGGAATCAGGAAGCATCGTTGTGTCTGGCTTGACTCCAGGCGTGGAATACACTTACACAATCCAAGTCCTGAGAGATGGCCAGGAGAGAGATGCACCNATTGTCAACAGAGTGGTGACACGTAAGAAGAGCTTTCCTTTTTTCTTCTAGCTTTTAAACTGTTTAAAAAGACTGTCAAAGCCAGGTGTGGTAGCGCATGCCTTTAATCCTAGTGCGTGAGAGGTGAAGTGAAGAGGGAGGATCAAGCTCAGCCTCACCTACACCAAAAGCTGGAGGCTAAAGAGCTGGTTGTCGTAATACACACCTCTAACCCCAGCAATTTAGGAGGCAGAAAGAGGCAGATATCAGAGGGTTTGAGGCTAGCCTGGTCTATCTAGTGAGTTCTAGGCCAACCAGGGCTGCNCAGTGAGAGCCTGTCTCAAAAAAAAGGAGACAAATTCCTCTAATTCTTCTAATACTGGTGTCACAGCTTGCTTATGAGAACAGAACAAGGAGAAGAATCCATCCCCTAGTNATATCCTTCAGAATTTGATGTAGCCGGCCTAGCTGGTGACATGTGGTCCACGGTTTTGACATTGGAAATGTTCCTTCCGTGTGAAAAGTCTTCCAAACTGGCAAGATGAAGCAATTTCAGTAGTGGTAGAATANCATTAATCTTAAAAACAATCTTCTATCAGAGGGTCACTGTCACTGTTTTCATAGTCTACTTTCTGTATTTTTACTAATCCTAGAGGGAAGGGATCAAAGTGAGGGGAAAAAAGGAGAGAAGGATCGAGAGAGGCAGTAAAGGAGACATTTCACAAACCAGATGTTTTGTGTTCGCTTTAACTTTTAAATTTTCGTCTCTCTGTAGCATTGTCTCCACCAACGAACCTGCACCTGGAGGCAAACCCTGACACTGGAGTCCTTACGGTCTCCTGGGAGAGGAGCACCACCCCAGGTGAGCCTAGGGTGGATCTGAGGGGACCTGTACACAAGCTCTCCAAGACAGATTCCATTCCAAGAAAAAGAGAAACCAATGACTCTGCTCTCCACGGATGATACCGTAGTATAAGAGAGTTCATGAAACACGGGTGTTCACTGCATGTAAACGTGTCCGTATGCTTTCTCAAGTCACAGGAGTGAGAGCTAGGCTGTGGGGGAAAACACAAATGGAACCAAGGTTTTGTTCAATACATTAAAAAATGCCCAAACAGGTTAAAGAGATGGCTNAGTGGTTGAGAGCACTGGCTGCTCTTCCAGAGGACCTGGATTCAATTCCCAGCACCCATATGGCAGCTCACAAGTGTCTGTAACTCCAGTTCCAGGAGATCTGACACCCTCACACAGACATATATGTAGGTAAAACACCAATGCACAAAAAATAAATAATTAAAAAANCCCAAACAAATGGCTAAAACCATAGCACATAATTTCTCTGGTGTGAGTTACCATAAATCTTAAATTTATTAAAGATTATAGTATTAAAGATTATATTAAAGAATAGTCTAATATTAAAATTATTAGACTATTCACTGGAGTTTGATAAATCTCTTGGTAGCTGAGTGAGGCTGGCTCCAGGATTCCCAGTGATTCTGAAATCTACAGCTGCTCAGCCCATTNCAGAAAATGGTGTTGTGCATGCATATAACCTACACATTGTTCACGGACTTCATATCGTCTGTAGACTGCTTGTAGCCTAATATGCTGCCAATGCTGTGGAGGTAGTTGTCCTACTGAATTATTCATCCCCAGCANCTACACAAAAACCTAGGCATGGCTGCATGAACCCCTGTAATCCTGTTGTGGAGNGGGGAGAGAATTAAGCAAGAGGAGTATTGGGGTTTGCTGACTGCCAGCCTAGCTCCAAGTCCAGTGAGAGACCCTGACTCAAGGGAATAAGAGTGCTAGCAAATGAAGCTGTAAACATGTTCACACATACTAAAATGTATTGAGGGCTGGTGAGATGGTTCAGTGGGTAAAGGCTCTTGTAGCCAAGTCTTCTATCATGTGAGTTGATCCCCAGGACTCATGTAATAGAAGGGAGGACTGAGTCTTGAAGGCTGTTCTCTGATGTCCACAGGCAGATCAGAGCACATGTGCACACTCAACAAATAAATGTAATAATTCATGTGCACATATACACACTCTAGATAGATAAATGTAATGTTTTAAAGGGGAGGGGGTCGGATAGAGCTCATCAGGGTAAGTGGCTTGCTGCCAAGCCTTACTGAGGTCAGTCTCTGGAACCCGTGTGGTGGAAGTTGAGAACTGCCGTGTGTGTATGTGTGTGTGTGTGTGTGTGTGTGTGTGTGTGTGTGTGTTTATATATTTATATATGCCACGGGGATGTGCAGCATGCCAGCACACATGCACACACAAAGTAAATAATTGGAATAAAAATATATAGAATTAATAATAATAAAAAGGATTTATAAAATCATAAGCTGTATAAAGCATAACACCATTCAAGAAACATAATGCACCAGAAGAATATTAACTTAGATATAATTCTNTGAGTAAATAGTGAGCATNGGGGAGACCGTGGCTGAGACAACATGATACTCATTATTGNGAACATTCTAAATTGAAGCAAACTGATTAGAGCTATACTTAATTGGAGAAATATATTTGGTTTATTATTTAGCTNTTTTTAATTTTACTGATATTGGTAGCATTTTTATAAAAGTNAAACTGTCATACCAACACTGAGGCTGAGGCAGGAGGATTAACATGAGTTCAAGGCTAGCCTGGTATACACAGTGAGTCTCAACGCTAGGCCAGGCCGCAGTGTGGGCCCTGTCTCAACAAAAACAAGACAAAACTGTATCTATGTAATATATATATATAT
>LZPO01075870.1:519963-548777 GCA_001675575.1 Neotoma lepida
GCTGGGATTAAAGGTGTGAGCCACCACTCCCTGGCTTTGTACCATATTTTCATTGTCTGTCCAGCCAGGCTAATTAATTCCCTTCCCTGGCTCGTGTGGAAAGAGCAGTAGTGAGCATGGATATGCACACATCTCTGTGGTAGGATTTAGAGAGCTTTTGAGTGGATGCCTAGTCATAGCTTTTTGAGAAACTGTCCTACTGACTTCCATAGCGGCTGCACCAGTCCACATTCCCATCACCAGTGAAGAAGCAATCCTGTTTCTCTCCATCCTTGCTGCTTGTTTGATCTTAGCCATTCTGACTGTGATGAGATGGAATCCCAGAGTAGTTTTACATTGCATTCTGATAGTTCAGGAGGTTGATTACTTACTCTCTTAAGATATTTATTTTGCCAATGTGTTTTTCATCACTGATCCTGACAAGGAAGCCCTTACTTATTTTTCAACAATTAATAATTTACTAATTTAGCAATTCAGTCATTGTGATCGTACTCTTTGCTTCGGAAGAGGATTGAAATTAGTTCAGAAACTTTGTCATCTCTCCTTAAAACAAAACAACAAAAGCATTTAGAATAATATCGTATCTCTTTCTCGATAGTTGGTGGACACAGCTTTCATGAGTTGTCGCTGTCCACTGGCTGACCTGTCTATCACTCATTGTCTTCTGTGCCTTTTTTCTCCTTTACTAAGTCAACAGGTTTGGTTTTCATTAGACATGGGAAATTTACAAGGAAGAATTAAATCCAATAAGTAGTAGGTTCTTTCCTAAAAACAAGTTTTTAGCTTAATCTTCCATTTAAAAAATGCAGCCTTTAATCCCAGCACTTGGGAGGCGGGGCAGGTGGATCTCTGAGTTCAAGGCCAGTCTAGTCTACATAGCACGTTCCAGGCCAGCCAAGAACTATGTAGTCAGATCCTGTCCCCAAACAAAGTACAGTTTCATATTACAATTTGCTGCCAAACAGGAGTTAAGATATCACAGTTTGGTTTGAGTATATTTTTGATAGAACTAGTGAGCATTATAACTCAAACAGAAATTAACTAGCAATTCCGGAGAGCTCAAATGATTCTGGATGAGATGAACACTACATTGTTAATTTTTAAAAAAGCTACTATATTTTTGCCTAGCATGAGTGCTTTGCCTAGCAATCATGAGTTCAATCTCCAGTACTTCAAAAAAAAGTAATGAAGTACTAATTTCTCACTTAAAAGGGATTATGTGTATTGTAATTTGTCTGGTGGGTTGTCTTTAAGCTTTAGAGGGTTCATGTTCAGCATCATTGCTACTCTGTTGACCTATCAGTTCCATATGCAGCACAGAGAACAACTTTGAGAGATGCCCTGACACCATACATAACACGTATAAAATGTTTGAATGCTGTCCTCGTTGGGGTTACTGCTGCTGTGATGAAACCACCATGATCAAAAGCAGTTTAGGGAGGAAAGGGCTTATTTGGCTTATACTTTTCCACACTTGTAGTCCCTCACTGAAGGAAGTCAGGACAGGAACTCCAGCAGTGCTGGAACTTGGAGGCAGGAGCTGATGCAGAGGCCGTGGATGTGTAGTACTTACCGGTTTACTCCCTCTGGCTTGCTCAGCCTGCTTTCTCATAGAACCCAGGACCACCAGGCCAGGGATGGCTCAACTCACAAGGGGATGCCCCCTCCCCCATCAATCACTAAAAAAGAAAAAGCCCTACAGGCTTGTCTATACTCTAATCCTATAGACACATTTTCTTAATTGAGGTTCCTTCCTTCAAGATGACTTCAGCTTGTGTCGAGTTGACATAAAGCTATCCAGTACGATGTCAAAGCCCTTGAAAATATCAGTGCTTAAGTATGGTGTAGAAATCGACTATAATTGTACATATTGTTTCGATTATCTTGAAAAAGAAAAGATAAATGAGTGTGAGCTGATGTGGTCAACTCAGTACCATATAACAGGGTACATTGCTTTCCCCCACATCTTCCTCTATGTCTAAGCTGGTGGTTGTTGTCTTTTGTTCTCCTCCTTGGGTGGGGCAAAAACAGGTCTTGATTCCCCAACTGGTTTTGATTCTTCTGATATCACTGCCAACTCGTTCACCGTCCACTGGGTGGCCCCTCGAGCCCCCATCACCGGCTACGTAATTCGCCATCATGCTGAACACTCTTCCGGAAGACCCAGGCAAGACCGAGTGCCTCCCTCTCGGAATTCTATCACACTCACCAACCTCAATCCTGGGACTGAGTACATTGTCAGCATTATCGCTGTTAATGGCAGAGAGGAGAGCGCCCCGTTGGTTGGACAACAATCGACAGGTAATTTTGCTTTTTTTAAATCTGCAAAGAAATTCATTTGTATGGATTTTGTACAGTTTGGTGTAGTCTGTGGAAAAGCTTCCTGTCATCTGAGTTGGCATTGACAATGAAAGGGTCGATGACGGAGCACAGAGCCAAGCATTGTGTGATGCATGCTTTTGATCCCAGCACTTGGGAGGCAGAGGCAGGTGGATCTCTGAGTTGGAGGTCAACTTGGTCTACACAGTAAGTTCTAGACCAGCCAGAGCTATGCAACGAGAGAGACTCCATCTCAATAAAAAGGGGTAGGGGGCAGTGACAATGTGTGGCAAAAATATCTTCCTCTTAGAATACATTTAAAAAGATAACTTATTTTTTTTAACCCTGAGAAATTTTTACCTGATTCAGTTATCTATGTTTTGGTGTTTTTGCTGGTCAGTTTTTTGGTGGTATTTTGAGATGGTTTCATAACCCAGGCTGACCCAGAACTGGCTCCGTAGCCCAGGCTTATTAAGATATTCTTGCTTCAACTCCTGAGTGCTGGAGTTACAGGCACAAGCTAATACTCCCAGCTTGGATATTTATTGGTTTTTAATAAAGTTTCTTTCAAAAACATATTATGGTCCCCAAATTACTGTAAACCTGATTTTCAGTTGGGCTTGGTAGCACAGATCTGTAATCCTAGATACTCAGGAGGCTAGGGCAGGAAGATACAGAGGTCAAGGCCCTTCTGGGCTGCTGTGAGCTCAAAGTTAGCCTGTGTAATTCAGTGAGATCTTGTCTCCAAATTAAAGTTTTTAAAAGAGATGCTATGGCTGTAGTATATTGGTAGAATGCTTTGTCTGTCACGAGTCCAGCTCTAGGTCATACAGACGTCTACAGGTGTAGATTTATTTTCAGTGACAATGACTGGAGACCTGTTATCATGATAATCTGTATCTTAGCTGCAAATAGGTGTGTGTGATCACTACTTCCAAACAGCACATAGTTAAGAGTGCATGGGCAAGTACCACCGTAGTTTTTACAACTTTTCTGTGATTTAAATGATTTTCCAAAAAAAATGTCGAGGAAAGAGAATTCACAATTTTATCACAATTTTAACGGTCTCCTTAGCCTCTTCCCTTGACTTCTTCGTAGTTTTTAATTCTGCTAATTTAGTGTCTACATTTTTATATGAGGGAAATATAACAGTTATCTAGGAAAAGAACAAAGAGTGATTCTGAGCTTTCTTTGGAAGTTATGGATGTGAAATTTTCCTATGATTTTTTTCTAGTTTCTGACGTTCCGAGGGACCTGGAAGTCATCGCCTCCACCCCTACCAGCCTGCTGATCAGCTGGGAACCTCCTGCTGTCTCCGTGCGCTATTACAGGATCACCTATGGAGAGACAGGTGTGTTCATTTTGTGCAGTTTCATCCTAATGGGATCAGGGTCCGGCTGGGTAACTTGGAAACCTTGCAGTGGGTAAGGGATTAAATGCAAGCAGGCCCATTTAAGAAAACCTCTTTTTTTCTGTCCAAAAATACATGGGAACTATGTATAACTGATTGTTAAATGAAGCTTAAAAGTTGTTTATACACTACAGCTAGAGGTGGAAAGCAGAGCTGAGGGGAAAAAGCTTATATATTCACAAATATTATCATTGGTATTTCTTATATTTTCTTCTCTGTGTTCTCTAAATTTAANAAATACTGTGTTAATACCTTTGAAAAGAATGCAATTCATTCAACTTAAGGCTGAGTGAGCCACATTCTTGCTCCCCTTTTCTATTTAAAAAATTAATTAAAAATATAATTACATCATTTCCTCCTTCCCTTTTCCTCTCCCAAACCCTCACATGCCCCTCACCCACCATTCCCTTTTAATTTTCTTGGCCTCTTTTTCTTGCTTTACACACACACACACACACACACACACACACACACCCCAAGAGTGTGCATGCACGCCCATAAAAATGTGTAAATACAACCTACCGAGTCTGTGTAGTGTTGCTTATGTATAATGATTTCAGGGCTACTTGATATTTTGTAATCAACTAGGAAGCTCATTCCTGGGAATTTCTTCACCTTTTTTTTTTTGCCTGTTAATCTACAATTCAGTGACATTTTAACCCAGGCATGTTAAAATGGCATTAGCTTGTGAGTTCTCTCGATTTTTATATACTTACCGGGGCTTGCTGTGTGCATAAATATACCTGTCTGTTCAGTCTGTGTTAAAGCAGCACTCCTTAAAAGGCAAGGTGCAAGCAGCAGTGACTTCCGTACTGCCTTCCATGTGTTAATCATGTTGGAGTAACTCCTGGCTCCTCAAATTTTCCACTAACCCCTTTCATCCAGGCGGAAATAGCCCCGTCCAGGAGTTCACTGTGCCTGGGAGCAAGTCCACAGCCACCATCAACAACATTAAACCTGGAGCCGATTATACCATCACCCTGTACGCTATCACTGGCCGTGGGGACAGCCCAGCCAGCAGCAAGCCGATTTCCATCAATTATCGAACAGGTACAAACTTCTCGTCTGGGGTGACCCAGGGTTGTTTATGAAGATGGTTGTCACAGTATTCTCCCGAGGTATTTCCTTCACTGTGCAATTGATTTTCCTTTTAGTTTTGTGTGCGGTGCTGGGGACCAAACCCAGCATCCCATATATGTTAAACAAGTGCTCTCTCACTGAACTACACCTCCAATCCTGATTTATTTGCTTAATAAGACAAGAGCCTGTAGCTAACAACACCTATAAGTGACAGAATTTTGAGACAAATGTATAAAGAAGACCCTAAGGGCAGACATATTTGTCTTGTGTTTTTAACTGCTGTACCCCATGTGTCTGCAATAGACACAAGACAGAGAGAGTGTTCATAAATACCTGCAGAAAAATGACTGGGTGAGCTGGTTGGGTAGAGGAGAAAGCTCTGCCTGAGATGTGGTGTTTTGTTTGTGGAATGAAACAGTCATGTTGAAAATAGTTATAATAGTGTCTGGATGCGTGCGTTTCCTTCTTCAAGCTCACCCTTTATTCTTGTCAAAAGAAATATCTGCAGTGCATTAATAGAAGCCAAAGATCATTTACATATACACGAGAACTAAAGACAACCAGCTTGTCCCGTCCTGCCCTCAAACACTGGGACTTCACTGGTTTCTGTTTTCCTTATAGAAATCGACAAGCCATCTCAGATGCAAGTGACCGATGTGCAGGACAACAGCATTAGTGTCAGGTGGCTGCCTTCAAGTTCTCCTGTGACGGGTTACAGAGTGACCACCACTCCCAAAAATGGCCCGGGACCATCAAAAACTAAAACTGCCGGTCCAGGTAAGAAAAACCAGTGTCGGGGCTGGAGAGATGGCTCAGAGGTTAAGAGCACTGACTGCTCTTCCGAAGTCCTGAGTTCAATTCCCAGTAACCACCCGGTGGCTCACAACCATCTATAATTCACTCTGGTGCCCTCTTCTGGTGTGCAGAACATTGTATACATAATAAATAAATAAATCTTTAAAAAAAGAAAAAGAAAAACCAGTGTATCGTATCTAGCAGGATAAACCCAGAAGGAGCGCAGAAGGTTTCATTTTAAGTGTCCTGTATGGTATGTGTTGTGGTGTTCCCATTCATATTGCCAGCTCACTTCATAGGGCAAGTTTTAGTATCTATGTAGTTCTGGTTTTGTTTTTTTATACAGTAATGGACACACCTTAAATCCTTAGTCACCAGGAAGAGAAGGATGGACTGACATGGTAGATCCTTTCTAGATCTGATATTTTTATTATATAAAACGACTTCCAAGATGAGGATCTCAAGGCAATTTCTTAAGGTCAATTTAATTTCTTTCATTTTTTTTTTCTTCAAGAATACCTCATTAATTTTAGGGGCATCATCTTAAGTTGTTAAGTTTATTCTTGAATTTGATTTTACTGCAGTATGCTAAAATTCTTTTTTTTTTTTTTTTTTTTTTTTTTTTTTTGAGATAGGGTCTCATGAAGTCTATGCTGGCATGAATGCACTATGCAGCCAAGGTTGACCTTAAATTTCTGTTCCTCTTGTCTATACCTCCTAAAAGCTAGTACCATAGGCATACAGTTTACAGTGTGGTTGGGTATCAAAGCCTGGGTTTCTTCATTCGAGACAGCACTCTACCGATGACACTGCATTCCTTAGCCCCAGGTTTCCCCAAGAGGAGATAGGCATCTGACTTTCCCAAGAGGAATAGGTGTTTCATGATTACTGTGCATGTCTGGTTTTCGTTCAGCTCTCTCGGGAGTGGCTTGGGTGCTTTTATAGACCTGCAATTGCTTCTCTTTCCTCTGCAGATCAAACAGAAATGACTATCGAAGGCTTGCAGCCCACAGTGGAATATGTGGTTAGTGTGTATGCTCAGAATCGGAACGGAGAAAGCCAGCCCCTGGTTCAAACTGCAGTAACCAGTACGTAACCAATGTTTGATTTCTGCTTCCAAAGTCCTTTTGTTTTAGGGTGTCTGGATGCCCCCTGCATGCCTTTTGCCCTTATGTACAGGGAAAGGCAACATGTTGGCTGGTTCATATCCTGAGATGAGCCCTTGGCAAACATTGTTTTTTTTTTTTTTTCTTCTTGCCACATAGTGAGCTTGCAGGGGAAACCACTGTAGTGTTGCCACCAACAGCTGCTCTGCTTTGAACCTTCTGTGCTCAAATATCCTCAGCAAAATCTCATTTGCCTTTAGCAAATCTATGAAATATTTCTCTAGGACCTACTTTTTCTATGACTGGGTGGTAAAGTTGAAGTACCCCATGAAGCAGTTATGTTTGGAGGACTGTGGCTGCACCAGCGTTTTATTATACATATTTCATGGGAGAAGAAGAGTTTGAGAAAGAGTACAGCAGTCTAGATTGAACATTGAAAATCAACTTTACCATTTCCAAGATATAGAAAATCCAGGTCTATGAGACTAACATCACATTGCAAAATCAAATCTTGATAGACTATCTTTAAATTAATAAAAAATTTCCTTTGTGGGGACTTTTGCAGGGTGTCTACACACCTCACACACACCTGTGTTTTAATAAGTAATGTGATGATAAATATTCTAAACCCCACCCCCAAAGGCTCTTAAACAAATGTCAAGTAACTTTCTATTTTAATAGTGTGATAATTGGAGTTTAATTCATCAAAGACAATGGTATCTGCAGAACTGCTTTGCACGGTATAAAAATATGCTTGTTTCACAACTTGGCTTTTCACATAACCTCTTACCATTAATTTGCCTAACAGACATTGATCGCCCTAAAGGACTGGCATTCACTGATGTGGATGTTGATTCCATCAAAATTGCTTGGGAAAGCCCACAGGGGCAAGTTTCCAGGTACAGGGTGACCTACTCGAGCCCTGAGGATGGAATCCATGAGCTTTTCCCTGCACCTGATGGTGAAGAAGACACTGCAGAGCTACAGGGCCTCAGGCCGGGTTCTGAATACACAGTCAGTGTGGTTGCCTTGCACGATGATATGGAGAGCCAGCCCCTGATTGGAATCCAGTCCACAGGTATATCGTTAACTGCACCCCCCGGGTGCTTATGGGAGCAGCGGCTTTATGCCCTGCTGACATTATACTTTACTGGGCTATTGATTCCCATGGTAGGGAGAGTAGAAAAATACCCTCAAACGCTTAGGAAAGGCCCTCTTTACCGAGGAATGGTAACACACAATAGAAGTTAGGTGACATTTAGTTACCTAAGTCTAGTAAAAAGAAATTAGAAGTAGCTTAGCATATGTATACAGATTATTAAATATATATATATATATATATATATTTGAAGATCATAAAGCAAGATGTTTGAAGATGATACTGTGGATTATTTCCTAAGTCACACCTCTGTAGTTACCACCCCACACCCCACACACATACATACACACATACATACACACATGAAGGAAAGAAGTCTAGAATCATAGAGCTTACTTTGAGAAATGACCCAAAACCAGGCATTTCCTTGCAGCATGGTCTAAGAACACATTGGTAAGATCTTCCCTGGCCAGATAACCTGTGCTGGTGCATCATTTGCTTAAAGGATTCTGATCCAAACACAGAGGACAGAGTGGTTAGGGAAAGTGCTTTCTCCAATCCAAACACAGAGGACAGAGTGGTTAGGGAAAGTGCTTTCTTCAATCCTTTGTCTTCCTGTGCTTTCCTTCTGAAGCAGGGTTGGAATGCTTAAAGCGTGTAGAAGTGACCGGCTGTGTTACTGCTCTTTGCTGCCCTTTCCTGCCTCTGTTGTGAACCAATTTTCTTCTTACGCCGCACCGCAGAGAATACTTCAAATTTAGCAGTGATATTTGCCATGGGGTCCAAATAAAAGAGACAATAAAAGCACAATTCCATCTCTTGGATGGAATACTCTGTGAAACAGTTTACCATATGAGGATAAATTTATATAGAAAAGGGGCCATTGCTCATCTTTTTCATACAAAAGAAAAAAAAATCAATTCTAATGACCAAGAAGGCAATTCAGCTCTTGGTTTTAAAAGGGGTGAGATGATAAGACCTTTTAAAACCCAAAGTCTATTAGAGTCCTGACATTTACCCAGGTGTTTTCAGTGATTCTGAGAATTGCTGGTATAAAATGCACTTCCCTCTTGTGTATCCCTTCTTATTACCTGTTTGTGCTGAATCTCTGCCGGTACAGGGAGCCCTCCCAGCCCCTACAAGAACAAACCCATTCTACTTCTTAAAGTTCGCTTTGTTTTCCCTTTTCCCATTCCCTATGAGATTTTTTTTTAACCAATGACCATCCTGACAGCCATTCCCGCGCCAACCAACCTGAAGTTCACTCAGGTGACACCCACCAGCTTCAGTGCCCAGTGGACAGCACCCAATGTTCAGCTCACTGGCTATCGAGTACGGGTGACCCCGAAGGAGAAGACAGGACCAATGAAGGAAATCAACCTTTCTCCAGATAGCTCATCTGTGGTTATATCCGGGCTCATGGTAAGAAGTGAGCTTACATCCCTGGAATAAAGAAGCAGGTCATTTCATAGCCTTTATCAGAGAATAGAAGTGTAATCTCTTAATAACTAGAGCGTTCTTTTCTTCTACCATCAAATAATTTTATTATAAATGTGTACAATAGAACTCTTTTATGTTGAGCCAAGATTTTCTAGATGACTATTGGGTTACAATGGTATAAATAGCATTGGATTTTGTGTAATTCTTTGACAGACATTAATAAGTATTTTGCTCTTTTTTTTAAAGGTTGTATTCTGTAGGTATCTATTTATATATCCACTGGCTGAATTTATGGCTTTTATGAGTGGCGTTTCCTTGGCAGGAAGCATTCTTCAGTTAGTACCAACCTAACTTGACATTACCCTCATTAAAACATTTAAAAATCAGCATGGTAGCACATACCTTGAATCCCAGCAGTAGGGAGGCAGAGGCAGGTGAATCTCTTGAGTTCTAGGCCAATCTGACCTACAGAGTGAATTCCAGGACAGCCAGAACTATATAGAGAAACTCTTGTCTCAAACAAACTCTTTCTAGACAGGCAGCAAACTATCTAGCATCCTAAGGGGTTGATGGACATCTTAACGCAAGACCAGTTCCAGGGGAAGCAGAAGAGAGATCAGAGACAGAATAGAAACTTTCTCTTGCCTGTTTGCGATTAGAAAAATAAACAAACAAACAAATAATAAATAAAGGTGTGACTTATATCTGTTAGTTACCTCCAGTGACCCACTTGTCTCTTGATGGCCCGAAGAGAATAGATGCACAGGTATACCCCGTAGACTAGGCTGGCCTCGAGTTCACAGAGACCCCATTAAAGATGTATACCATCACCTCGATATGCCTGGCATTTTATATGGATGCTGGGGTTTGGAACTCTGATTCCCATAAAGGAAAAGGGGGGAAAAAGGCTAATACTGATTTTTCTTATTTTTTTTATTACCACTTTAGTATAGATTTTAGTATAAATATGTAATTTGTGGATTGTTTGGACTTCACCCTTGAGAGAACGTTTTAAAATTCATGCAATTTAAATCTTGTCAATCATAGGTAAAAGTGAAGTTAATCTGAGAATTTGAAGTGTTGTGGGTTTTGCAGATTGACTTTTAGAATGTCTACCTTTCTCTAATGCTTTAGTAGAACTCTCTAGGCTTTATGCAAATACCATTGCAAAAGCTTCTCATGACCTTATTTCTAGGTGGCCACCAAATATGAAGTCAGTGTCTATGCTCTCAAGGACACATTGACAAGCAGACCAGCTCAGGGGGTTATCACAACTCTAGAGAGTAAGTAATCAAACATTTTTTTTTTGTTGTTTTTTTTTTTAAAGATTTATTCATTTATTATGTATACACTGTTCTGCCTGCATATATGCCTACACACCAGAAGAGGGCACCAGATCTCATTACAGATGGTTGTGAGCCACCATGTGGTTGCTGGGAATTGAACTCAGGACCTCTGGAAGAGCAGTCAGCGCTCTTAACCTCTGAGCCATCTCTCCAGCCCCGTAATCAAACGTTTTAATAGAAACAAACCTTCAGTGTAAGTAGAAATTGAAGGTCGGTAAGTGATCTCTTAGACCATGAATTTAGCAATAGAATTTGGAAGTTGCTATAATAGCTGATCTTTTTGATAAGCCACTTTGCATGCCATCCAAAAAAATGACCTGCTGAAACAAAACGGAATCACTTCACTCTGGTGGCTTAAAACCCACAGAGTGTAAACAGTGGTTTACAACTCTATGTGTGAGGATTTGTTTTCATAGAGTTCAGTTTGGAGAGAATGAACTGTCTAGTTCTCTGCTTTATCAATAACTTGAGGCCGCATTCTNTCAGCAGTCATGGAAAGTGTCTGTTTGATCATCTACGGAATGATGAAGGGAGAAAGATGCCTTTATAGAAATGACAGAATACTTCTAGCCGTGCTCATGTTATTACTAATTAACTATGTTAGGATTCCTACCACACATGTTTACATTACAGTAAAGTAATCATTGTAACACTTGTTTGAAATATTTCTGGATACTATAGAGTCAACCCTGGGAACCACTGGTAGTATTGATAAAGCTTTTCAGTTTCTTCAAAGGAAAGATATGAGAATGAACGTTTTCATATTTCCTAAATACCGTTAACCTTTTTTTCTGAATGCCAATGGGGGGTAAACTACACATTATTAATCAGTGTATTTCCTGCAGTGAATGCATTTGTATAGTGAGGAAATGTTTTAAACTATCCAAACCTTCCATGTATGAGCCCAGCATGCATTAATCTCTAGTTATGCTCCTATACAGATGTCAGTCCTCCAAGAAGGGCCCGTGTGACAGATGCTACAGAGACCACCATCACTATTAGCTGGCGAACAAAGACAGAGACAATCACGGGCTTCCAAGTCGATGCCATCCCAGCTAATGGCCAGACCCCAGTTCAGAGGACCATCAGCCCAGATGTCAGAACCTATACCATCACAGGTCAGTGTGCTCAACAGTCTGACTGTGTGCCCCCACAGCATAAACTGGCCGATTAGTTATTCCAAGACCAGTGTTTTATGAGAACAGTTTGAAAATGTGATTGCTATCCCATGATATTTTACTTCCTGACTTTTGTTTGACCTATGAATTTCATCAATTTTTTTCCCCACAAAATGCTCATTACTGTTTAAAGAAAATACACACCCATAGTCAGAGGCAGGAGTCTGAGGCAGGATGTGAGTTTGAGACCAGACAGGGTGAAAACCTATTTTTTTTTTAAAAGTTAATACAGAAAAGGATACAAAATAGTAATGTACAGTTCTTAGCATTAGCATGACTAGATTGTAAAAAGTATAATGAAATTTATAATTACAAACAGCACTACATGCCTGGCGGTGGTGGTGCATTCCTTTAATCCCAGCACTTGGGAGGCAGAGGCAGGTGGATCTCTGTGAGTTCAAGGCCAGCCTGGTTGATCTACAGAGCAAGTTCCAGGACAGCCAGGGCTACACAACAGAGCGAGTTCCAGGACAGCCAGGGTTACACAGAACAAAACCCTGCCACAAAAAAAACAAAAAAGAAAAAAATACCTAAAAAAACAAACAACAAAGAGTACTACATAATGTTGTTGGTTGTTGTTTGCTTGTACTTTTTTGGCTCCTTGCTCTTTACTTTTTGGGGGTCCACCACCCAGCTCCCAAATAAATACACATGGAGACTTATAAATGCCCAACCTTAGCTTGACTTATTTCCAGCCAGCTTTTCTTAACTTAGATTATCCCATCTGTCTTTTGCCTGTGGGCTTTTTAAATTTCTGTATACCTTTTCCTTCCTTCTTACTCCAAGGCTTGCTGGGTGGCTGGGTGGCTGGGTGGCTGGGTGGCTGGGTGGCTGGGTGGCTGGGTGGCTGGCCCCTGGAGCCCTCCTCTTTCTCATCTCATTCCTTCTCCCCTCTACTGTTCTTCTCCTATTTATTCTCTCTGCCTTCCAGTCCCGCCTACTTCTCTCTCCTGTCTCGCTATTGGCTGTTCAGCTCTTTATTAGACCATCAGGTGTTAGGCCAAGTAACACAGCTTCACAGAGTTAAACAAATGCAACATAAAAGAATGCAACACATCTTTGCATCNTTAAACAAATGTTCCACAGCATAAACAAATGTAACATATTTTAAAATAATAGTCCACAATAACATATAAAAAAGGTCGAAGTATAATCAGAGATTAATAATCAGAGTTCAGTATCAGGGACATAAGTGACTATCTTTTAAGATGGGTTTCTCGTTAATGGTGTCCACGCTGTGATGGCCTTTCTGTTCTCCCGTGGACTGCTTCTGTGGCCTANAAAAATACAGGATGATAGAGGAGTCAGGGAAATTTCAGGCAAGCTTGAGAAGTCNCCAATAAATTATGAACAGATAAAAGGTGGGTCTTTTTAAATTTCAGGTTTACAGCCAGGCACTGACTACAAGATCCACCTGTACACCCTGAATGACAATTCCCGGAGCTCTCCTGTGACCATTGATGCCTCCACTGGTAACCACACTTTCTATTGAGGAAATGTCAACTGATACATATGTAATCCACCACCTAAACTTGAGAACTAACTGGGAAGCTGGAATTTCCATGGGATAGCTCCCAGGACCCTCAGGATTTTCCTACTTGGTTTGCTAGTGTGAGTAGTTCCATGGCCGTTCATTTTTTAAGACATCATTTTGTTGGCTTTCAGCCATCGATGCACCATCCAACCTGCGGTTCCTGACCACCACACCCAACTCCTTCCTGATATCGTGGCAGGCGCCCCGTGCCAGGATTACTGGCTACATTATCAAGTACGAGAAGCCTGGATCTCCTCCAAGAGAAGTGGTCCCTCGGCCCCGCCCTGGTGTCACAGAGGCCACCATTACTGGTATTGCTTCCATGCTGCGATTTTTTTTCCCCCCTTAATTACAGATGCCCAAAATCCGTAATACTCTTCAGCTGTGTCTTTGATGTTGTTTCGTGAGAATGGGGTGCCTGGCACTCTAGAAGACATTCTTCTCTTTAGGGACAGTGGTGTTCCAAAAGGTCTGAGCATGTAATTTCAGTGCCATCATATGATATAGCTAGATGTATATATAACTCTTTGATGTAAGTTCACCTATTTTTTTCATTATTTTTGCCCCCCAAATAAGATAAATTGTACCTATGGTATCACCTGGATGTTGAAGTCCCTGTAGAACACACAGATATCAGGAATTACAGTTTCTTTGTTGCATTTGTGGAACAAGAAAATAGAATCTGGTATGGGAAGACTTGAGTGAGCTAGATTTTTGCACTGTCATTGAAGGCTGCCAGTGAGAGGCCTAAATAGAAGTCTACGATGCTCTCCCCCAGAGGTATATTCCACTGGCGGCATAAAGTGTTGATAAGTTATCTACTGTCAATACTGTCAATCAATACTATCCACACAGAAAGAATACTCCAGTAAGGTTACAGTGACACTGCTTTTCAAGTGTCGGCTGTGATTGGAAGATGGTTAGCTAGCTGGGTGGCCATTGTGTGCAGAGTCTCTGGGTGTAGCTNGAAGAGAAGCTGATTTTACCTTTGAAGACTCCAGAGACAGCTGGGAGGAATGCTCGCTCCTCTTTAGCCTCTGCCGGTGACTCCTGCTGCACTGGCTGAGTCTGCCAACATAATGAAATGGCTGTTCCCTGTCAGGTCTGGAGCCAGGAACTGAGTACACCATCTACGTCATTGCCCTGAAGAACAACCAGAAGAGCGAGCCTCTGATTGGGAGAAAAAAGACAGGTAAAGACTCATAATAACCCATGGTCGGTTTGCAGGGTGAAGTTCTNTACGTTGTGACACGTTTCTCATGGATTATTTTTTTCTAGCAGTATAGCTTATATATAGTACTCTTTGACAGGGATCACCCAAAATACCCTAAAGATACTTGATTTATTTATTTCTCTACAACTTAAAGCCTTACCTTTCAGAAATTCAAACTTTGAATTGGGGGGGCTTTTTAATGGTGGGAGTAAAACCTTTCCTCTTGGTCTTGATGTATTACTTGGTTTCTGAAATTTCAAACCATACTTCAGTTGCAAAGGCTTAATTGGAGCAGAGATGGCTTTCTACGGGGCTCAGCGGTTCACAGCTTTGTCTGTGTGAGAAGTTCATACTAACATTTTTTTTCCCGTCTGCACTATAAAGAAATCTGTGAGGAAAATCAAGATTTCTTTCTAGAAAGTGGTTTGTAATCTGAGAACCGCTGATTGGCTAGGTGCCTTGATCAGGTTGACGAACAGTTGTCGCCTGGATTGATGGTGATTGTTGCTTCTTCCTTGAGCTTACCGCGCTTTGCTTTTTTGGCTCTAACCTCTCTTTGGCTAGATGAGCTTCCCCAGCTGGTTACCCTTCCACACCCCAATCTTCATGGACCAGAGATCTTGGATGTTCCCTCCACAGTTCAAAAGACCCCCTTCATCACCAAACCTGGGTATGACACCGAAAATGGTATTCAGCTTCCTGGCACAACCCACCAACAACCCAGTGTTGGGCAACAAATGATCTTTGAGGAACATGGCTTTAGGCGGACCACACCGCCCACCGTGGCCACCCCCGTCAGGCTTAGGCCAAGACCATACGTGCCGAATGTAGATGAGGAGGTCCAAATCGGTCATGTTCCCAGGGGAGACGTAGACTACCACCTCTACCCTCACGTTCCGGGGCTCAATCCAAATGCCTCTACAGGACAAGAAGCTCTCTCTCAAACAACCATCTCTTGGACGCCATTCCAGGAGAGTTCTGAGTACATCATTTCATGTCATCCTGTTGGCACCGACGAGGAGCCCTTACAGGTAACTAATCTTTTCTCTCTCTTTGTAACTTTGTCAGCCAGAAGCAACCAAANCTTTCGTGTCAGATGTCTACTCTCCCAGGACTCTTAGGAAGTTGTCACAACTCTGGGAGTTGTTTATTTTCATATCTCATTGTGGCTCTGGAGGATAAGCCAGAGATTGTCACTGAGTTGGCCTCAGCAGAGTAAATGAAATTATTTTTATTATTCTCATACACTGGAGGCTACTTAGTGAGATGGATAAAAAGATGATCGTAGAAAAGAAGGAAAAATAGTCTACTTTTATATGAAATTTGAAATGCCATCCTTGTCTTTGAAAAGTCACATTATCTATGATGCGTCTAGGAAGATTTGGGTACCAGCTGTTATGAGAGATTGATTCTCCAAAACTCTATTCTTTAATTTGTCCCATAGGTGATAGAATCAATTTTTATTGTGTTATTTTTAGAAAGTGGCAGAAATTTAAAAATTGACTGTACTGGAGGACATTTGTTCGCTTAGGCACTTCAGTCCAGGGCTATGCCAGTGTTTTGGGAAAATCCANGTTCTAGTGTGATGGCATCTTGCCTGGCATGTGCTTATCTCCCATGGTGTCCATGTTTATGAAGGTNTTTTTTGCCCTGGAGTTCTAGGAAGCCACAGAATTCAGAGGAGGCTGGTATAGCTGAGGGTTCCTGGTAATTGTGGACCACCTAGGTAGAAAAACCTAGCAGAAATGATGGCTCATTTAACATCTCATCTTGACTGGGTGGGAATCCTATATAGCCCTGCCCCCAGCTCTCCCTTTCTTCCTTAAACGGGGAGGGTTACTAATAGAATAGGGGAGCTCATGCCTGTTTGTCATTGTAATGCTCTCTCCCCACTTTGGATGTACAGTTCCAAGTTCCTGGAACTTCTACTAGTGCAACTCTGACCGGCCTTACCAGAGGGGTCACCTACAACATCATAGTTGAGGCACTGCAAAACCAGAGGAGACACAAGGTTCAGGAAGAGGTTGTTACCGTGGGCAACGCTGGTAGGTACCCTGCTGTCCTGTTGAGGCTCATGCTTCCTGCTGCACCACCCCAGAGAAGGCTTTGTCTGTTGTTCCTTGTTATCTTTGAACTCAGGAAAGTTAAGGCTGCACAACAGCAGGAAATGNCCCCTTGTGCAACCCTAGGGTCTTCACTAACATATATATATATGATTGACAGGCGTGGAAGGATGCTAATATCATTTAGTATGATATTTTGTCCTTCCTATTGAGTATCTAGTTGATAGAGGCAATGGTTTCTGGGTACCTTTTACTATTCTCTTATTCCTTACTGTGGTCCTCTTCAATGTTTTCTAACCCAAACAGAATACCTTATAATCTTCCTCGGCAACATTAAGTGACGGCTTAGATTTCATTCCTAANGTAAAATANTACCAATATTGTCCCTTTCTTTCCAAAGAGATCCCTATTTGAAATTTCAATGTTATATACTTGTTTTCTTCTTTTTAGATGTACTTATTTTAATTTTATGTGTGTGGGTGTTTTGCCTGCATGTATGTCTGTGTGCAACGAGCATACAGCACCCACGGAGGCCAGAAGAGAGCACCGGATCCTCTGGAACTGGAGTTAAAGACGGTTGTTAGCCACCATGTGTGTGCTAGAACCTATGCCAGGTCCTCTAGGAAAGCAGCCAGTGCTCTTAACTACTGATCCATCTCTCCAGTCCCTTTATATGTGTTTTAATACCCATATATATATATTAATTTCATGTTACATACATGCAAGATCTTAATAAAGATTAAATGGCTATCATACAAACTTAAAGATTAAATAACGACCATGAAACATCTTAACAAAGGTTAAATGACCACCATGCAACATCTTAACAAAAGTTAAATGACTACCATGCAACATCTTAATAAAGGTTAAATGACCCCCATGCAACATCTTAATAAATGTTAAATGATCCCCATGCAACATCTTAATAAAGGTTAAATGACCCCCATGCAATAATTTAATAAAGGTTAAATGAACCCTGTGCAATATCTTAATAAAGGTTGAATTACCTCCATGCAACATCTTAATAAAGGTTAAATGGTCACCATGCAACATCTTAACAAAGGTTAAATGACCTTAATCATGAAACATCTTAATAAAGGTTGAATGACCCTTGACTCTTCTGTGTGTCCCCTGGAAAGTCTTTTGAAACCCACCGTGTGCCATTTGGCTTTCTAAGTTGCAGTAACTGAAGACTGGCCAAGGAACATGAGATAGGGAATAACAGAAATTGTGAATCTCAAGTCTTGTAACACTGTAAGGAACTTTTTCCGTGTTGCAGGACTTCTTTGTAGGACCAGTTACTTGGTTTCAGTCTCCTTCCTCCGACAGAAGACTGCTATTTCACCCGTAAATTAAGCAGTTGCCTGTCTGCCAGTGCAGAAGTGGGCAGACAGTTTGTATGACATCCACAGTAATGAGTATTTTGTGGTTTTGCTAGTAAAATGCCACATGAAAGGCCTTTTCAAAAGCATAGGGGTTTTCACGGTTTCCCACATTGTTTTCTTAAAGGTGGGGTGTGTTTGAGACAGAATCTCACTAGATAGTCTGTGCTGGCCTGAAACCTGCCTGTAGCTCAGGCTCCATACTACTTGAGCAGAATTCTAGCTCCTGGATATTTTTAAAATAGCGAATCCCCATTTAAGAATTTCAGCCCCTCCGTTTTCTTTCCAACTCCTCATTCTGTCAGTGTTCTCACTTACCATGTTCTCTTGGTCTCAAAACATTTTTGACTTTTTTCGTTCTTCGAGGATGATGGCTTTTGAAATATTAGGCATTTCAAATATCGGTTGCATTCGTTCTTTTGATTTTTACACAATTAAAAAAGAAGTATCCACATTGGAGGATTTAAAGTCATCGTGAGTTAGCTTATTTAACATTTAGAGAATATCTTGAGGTGTGCTTTGTTTGTACACATTATACTTATTTATTCATTAGAAATGGGTATTGATGTTTTAACTGTACATATGTCTGTGCACAATACGCATGTTTGGTGGCCCTGGAACACAGAGCATTCATCAGATCCCCTGAGACTGGGAAGTTAGAGACAGCTTTGAGTCGCTGTGTGGGTGCTGGGAACCTAAGCCAGGTCCTCTGGAAGAACAGGCAGTGCTCTTAACCCCCGAGCCACCTCTCCAGACCCCTGCACAGATTATGTTTTTAAAATAGTGTTTAATTTTTAAAATAAAAATTTCTAAGACAGAGGGACAGATCTTGGGAGACCCACTGAGATTTTTTACTTACTCCTGAGTTATCTGCATCATGGTGATTTCTCTTATTTGGAAAATCCAGTTTTATCCAGTTTTATAGTAACTGTAAAAATCCAGGTTTTCAAAACTATTTTGTAAAAAAAAAATGCTATAATGAAAGTGAAGATTGCATTCTAATGTTACATAAAAATGTCAAGACTTTTTTAATATAAGCAAAGGATGATGCCCAGCAATAATTGTTGTTAATGACTCACTAACAATAATTGTTAACGAGTAATTTCTGTATATTGATGAAGGGATTTCTTGGTTTCATGTAGCTTCTATAAGATCCTAGGGAGGTGGAGGTATTTATCTTACTATTCTTATGTAATGGACGAGGAAAGAGAGGCAGAGAAATGTTAATTAGCTCAAAGAAATTTGGTACCTTGGAGAAGCATCACTACCCCGTTCATAACTAATTTAAATTATCTGAAGGTCTGTTTAACTTACATGAAGTAGGTTTCCCAGAAAAGAGCACATTTTGAAACTGAAGACGGGAATAAAGGAAGATAGGTTTCTTTTACCCTGCTGTGTCAAGTGCCCATTGGCTACATCAAAGCATCGCTGATGAGAATATCTGTTACTGTTAGTGCTAGGTTAGGTCATTGTACACAGTACATCTGTTTCTATGTATGGCCTAAAATCACCAATAAGATGTCTTTTTCCTTTTCCCCCCTTCTCCTCCTTTGCTCCATAGTCAGTGAAAGCGTGAACCAACCTACGGATGACTCCTGCTTTGACCCTTACACAGTTTCCCATTACGCCGTTGGAGAGGAGTGGGAGCGATTGTCTGAATCTGGCTTTAAGCTCACATGCCAGTGCTTGGGCTTTGGCAGTGGCCATTTCAGATGCGATTCATCTAGTGAGTAGCTTGCTTTGTCCATCGACGATTTCCTCCATCTCTTCCAGGCTCATGCATTCGCACTAGTTGGCCACAGAAGCATGTTTGGCAGATGCGGGCTCTTCCAAACATGATGCAAACAAAATACACTGTTTGACTCGAAGTAACATTTTGCATCATAGAAGAATGATGGGAAATTTTACTTGTGGACTGTTACTGCATTTCAAGAGTTGTGTGCTAATCCAACTTTTGACTAAAATATGTTTGCACAGTGATACACTTTTGGAAATGTTTAGTTATGTCTAACTTGATGAAGGTAAAAACTCACCAAATTCCTTTCAGTCTTTAGTGCTGAGTAAGGACAGAGGAGAACACACTCACAAACACCATCTTTCCCAACAACATAACCAGACACGTATGTATTGTAATACATGCACATATCACACAGACACACACACACACACACACACACACACACACACACACACACACACACATACATATACCACAGCCTAGATATCCCAAATATTGCTAGTAATATTAGGGAAAATATCTAGGTAATGCATTTAACTTTTAAGGGTCAAAAGTTCAAGGCTGGTGAGATAAGTGATGGCAAGCCTGATGACCCGCATTCCATCTCTGGAACCCACATGGTGCCAGCTCCCAAAAGTTGTCATTGACCTCTATATATGACCTATAGAACATGAAGAATTTCCATACCTACACATATACACATACATACACATGAAAATAAATAAATGTAATAAAACTTTCAAAGTCAACTTTAGCTGGAAAATATTTGATTTTCAAATTTTCAAGAGGTTTGTGTTTTTTTTTTTTTCAAATTATTGGTGGAAATGATCCCAAGAATTATCTACTGTGTCTAGAAATTTAGTATTGGAGTGTATAACCATTCATTTATTCTTTGCTTTTAGAGGTATAATTATTATTGGCAGTTTTTTTTAAATGTGGTAATCATTATGTCTTAAGTACAAGCCAGTGGACAGTTATAGAAACCATATTCCATGGAATGACATCTAACAGATCTCTAATGTTTTCTGTGCAACATTTTCCTTCACTTTATGTGAAATTGCTAAATCCAGGCTGAAAGTATAAAATCAAGAGGTGGTTTCAGTGTACGTAGACTTGTGTACTCGGATGGGGCACAGTGGACTGCACACTCTTGCTCCAGCCAGGAGGGATACATTCAGCATTGACTAGGTGGTTTTCAGTTCTGAGATGGAACTACATTGAAATTTGCATATTGTTAATGAGTCAGTACTTGGCTACAAATATGGGGGCATACAGTAATTTTACATGTGAGGCTTTGGTGCAACAATCTTTGCTGAAATGTCATAATACTTTTACTTATAATTTAAGGAAGGCTGAATTATTGATAAGGTGGAAGAAACACTGTATTTTATAAGTGTCTTAAGTATATTCTGATTAGTATAAATCTTAGACATTTAAAGGTCATTTTACATATGACATTAAGCACAGCTTGTGGTGACTAGGTACATCTTAGAACTCATCTTTTTGTACAAGCCTAATTCATTGATTTGTCATCATTTTGTTTGTTACATTTATTCTCTTCATTTATATGAATCAGGTGGTAGCAGGTAGATACTAGCTGATTTCTCTTTAATGTTTAATTAAACTATTTTATAGCTATGATCTCTGCAAACGCCCAAATATTTCTTTATTCTCCAATCTCATCTAGTTTTCCATAATTGTAAGGTTTAAAAGAGTCAAATGAATCAATGATTAGTCCTATGATATGATTTTGGTAATAGTGTTGTCTTAACACCATCTTGGAAAATATTAAATGTCGTCATGAATGGTTTACCATAGGGAATGTGATCTTCGACTTTCCACTCTACGGATTCATGTCATGTCCTAGTGTTCTCCCTGCCGTGTTAAGTCAGAACACAAGTAACTCTTTGCCTATGATGTCCCCACCTTACAGAATGGTGCCATGACAATGGCGTGAACTACAAGATTGGAGAGAAGTGGGATCGTCAGGGAGAAAATGGCCAGCGGATGAGCTGCACGTGTCTTGGGAATGGAAAGGGAGAATTCAAGTGTGACCCCCGTACGTCATCCTAATGGTTTCTAGACCCTTGAGTACTCTCAATTTCCCAACTGAGCCAAAACACTCATTTACAGAATGGGCTGGAGACGGTGGGTTTGTCAATCTTGTGGTTGGGAAATCAGCATGCTTCAAAAGCGATTCGTGACTGAATGGTATATATCCAAGCACTTTAGCAGCTTTGATCATCTGCAGTGAAGTGTTATAAGTAGACTCAGCTTTTAAAATACGATTTCCGTCTTCCCATCAGGCCTACTACACTGACTGAGGCTTTGAAACATCTCTTTATGATTCACCTAAGTTGTTGAGATGTGGCCTGTGCGCATGCAAGTCTGTGGCAGGTGCATCAACTTGAACCTGCATGATTGTTCTTGGCCTTACAACTGTTTCTGATTTGTGCCCATGTGCAGATGAAGCAACGTGCTATGATGACGGGAAGACCTACCATGTAGGAGAACAGTGGCAGAAAGAATATCTNGGAGCTATTTGCTCCTGCACGTGTTTCGGGGGCCAGCGGGTAAGACTGGTGTTTCGATAAAGCACAGAGGGGGCTCCAACATGGATTTGCTGTGTGCATAAGGGTGCCTTGCCTCTTATGAAGAGTCCCTAAGATGGGTACATCCCTCCCTAAGTGTCCCTCTCCTTGATAAAAGGTGTCAGCACCCTCACCCATGACGACAGGCTGTCCTGTTTGTCCTCGCCTGAGCTGTAGCACTAAGCTTCCAGTTCTTTGCTGATGGACTAGCATCTCTGTGGCAGTATTGTTCATATTTTCAATAATACCTTGATCTAAGAAAATGCCACTTTTTTGTGCCCTTGCTCAACCTAAAAGTAGGTTCTCTATCACTCTAATATTGAGCTGAGTAATAGTGGACAAATAGGGAACAAGAAGTGGCCCTGGCTCTTAATGACATACTTGGAGACATTAAATTAGCATACCCTGCCAATCCAAGCTAATCACTAACTCTGACTAATACAGCTAGCTCTAGATGGGCTGGAATCAGCAAGAAGGCTTCAGAGAAAAGAGAAACACAAACCTCCTGGGATGTAGGATGCTAACATTAAGTAGGGAGGGAAGAAAGCAGAGATGTGAACATTTCCCCTGGCCTAGGAAAAGCTGGTCCAGGTGGGGTCCAGTGAGGCAGTCCTCCCCGTGGTATGTTTTGTTAAGGAATTGGATTTGAGGAGGAAGAGAAGTATGGAGGGCTGGGAAGTTCATTACTTAAGCCAGTACTCCGCAGCCATTTCTAATATGTGCCCTTTTTCTGGCTATCAATTTATATTCCATCTCTTAACAATTGAAATTTTAAAATGATTTATAACTTAAAAGTAATAGACATAGAGCCAGGTNTGATGGCGCACNCCTTTAATCCCAGTACTCGGAGGCAGAGGCAGGGAGATCTCTGTGAGTTCAAGGCCAGTCTGGTCTACAAAGTGAGTTCCAGGACAACTAGGGCTCTTAAACAGAGAAACCTTGTCTCAAAAAAAAAAAAAAAAAAAAAAATGAAAAGAAAGAAAGAAAGAAAAAAATCTGGAAGCTAGAAAGATGGCTCAGTGGTTAAGAAAGAGCACGTGTTACTCAGGCAGAAGACCTGGACTTGGTTCNTCTACTCACATGGTCCCTAATGACCAGTCTCAGGAGGACTGATGCCCTCTTCTGACTTCCCTGAGCACCAGNGACATGTGGTACACATACATCCATGCAGGCAAGCACTCATAACATAAGATAAAAATATATAATAAATCTTTTTAGAAAAAAAAGGAAAATGAGTGGCAGCAGGAAGGGTCCTGTCTACCATCAGAACCTTGTTAGACCCCAAAGCAGCCCATGGGATTGACATCTTGCTCCATCCATTATGTGCTGATTTCTCTCTATCTCTCTGACAAACACACTTACAGAAGCAGATCATAAAACCCAGTCATCACAGTCTGAGTGACTTTGTTGGAAAGTAGACCTTGGTCTTCCTTCGTCACTTCTTTATTACGTATGAACACGAAACCCTTTGAATAATGCCTGTCTCTAGATTTCTGAGTGAAACATAATGGTAGGGATAGTTCTGGTTTTATACAAAGTATAGCACCAATTCTAATTGGTCTTAATAATAAAAACCCGGAGTCAGATTTCGGTGTAAATGCTGAAAGATCAGAGAAGTAAAGGAGCCGTCAGCCACTAGAGAGACTTCTTACCTCTACTGAATCCTCAGACCGAAAGGCTGAGCTCCTGTCTCCTCCTGCCTTATATTCCTCTCTCCGCCCAGCCATATCACTTCTTGTCTCTACCTCCCAAGTGCTGGGATTAAAGGTGTGAGCTTCCACTGCCTGGCCCTGTTTCTCTTTTAAACTGAGTCAATCTCATATAGCCCAGGGTGGCCTTGAACTCCTGATCTTCCTGCTTTCTCCTCCCAAGTGCTGAGATTAAAAGTGTGTGCCACCACTGCCTGGCCTCTATGGTTAACCAGTGGCTAGCTCTGCACTCTCATCTCCAGGCAAGCTTTATTTGTTAGAGCACAAGCAAAATATCACCACACCAAAACACCTTTATTGACTCTGCAAGCAGATCTTATGGGAAATAGGCTCTTAAATGGAGAATTATGTCAAATATTTAAATGGTTGTATAAGAAAGTGATTGTATTATTTATTTATTTGCTTATTTTTGAGGCAGGGTCTCTCTGTTTATGTAGCTCAGGCTATCCTGGCGCTTACTATGTAGACCAGGCTGGCCTCGACTCCCAGCAATACATCTGCCTCTGCCTCCTAAGTGCTGGGATTAAAGGCGTGGACCACCATTTACATCTGGCCTTATCTCTTTAATTTTTCTGAATCATAAAAGGAAANTCTCATTGAAGTTTGGCAAAAGATGGCTACCAAACTGAAGAAACCCCCTAGTCTGTGAGCTTCAGGGCCGAGAGCAGTGGAAGCCAGAGTTTGTACCTCTCTTCATGCCTTCCTTAGTATCTACTTCCATTTCCCCTAGAGTTCCAGCTAATGGTGACATCTTCACCCCATCAGCTCCAGTTTTCCCTCCTCCGAGCTCAAGAACAATGAGAAAGTGAATCCCTTTCCAGCAAAACTCAGGAAGAAGCACAGGCCTATTGTGGAATCTTCCTATATCCCATCCCATCTCTGGCCAGGGCTGAGGCTACAATGCTGCAGGCTAGGGAGGTTTTAGAAGGGACCAGAAAGAGAAAGTGGCCAGTTATCCAATTCTTCCTGAGGCCCACTGTGTCCTTTCTGGTTCCTCCCAAGTCATTCCTCTCCTCTGGGTCTGTTTCCTTCACTGGAAAGTGATGGGAGTTTGTCCACATGCTCTCAAGCCACTGTTAGGAGCCATAGNGGGTTATGAGAAATCCTTCACTGACAGTAGAAAGCCTACTGAAGAGGAAGGTGGCAGTGAGATGAGTAGAGCTTGCACAGGCAAAGAATCTAGGACATTTCAGAAGAAAGAAAAGCATATGTAAGTGTAAGATACGATAATAAGCCAAGATATATTCTAAGAGTTATAAATGCATGAAGGCCTCATTGGAGCTTCCTGTTTGATTAACCACTTATATTACCAGTGCATAAGAGCTGAAGTTCTTTAACTCAAGCACTAAATTATAATGGCCTCAGGTTGTCACAAACCCCATTTAACTTCCTGTCTCTCTTCTCAGGGCTGGCGCTGTGACAATTGCCGCCGACCTGGGGCTGAACCTGGTCCTGATGGTTCCACTGGCCACACCTACAACCAGTATACTCAGAGATACCATCAGAGAACGAACACTGTAAGTCTACGTACCCCCCCCAGCGCCTCTCCCTGAATTCGGTTAGGTGCTTAGTAGGGAGTCTTTGTATAGATGCTTTTCTTTTGAGTGAACCAAATGCTTTTTATTTGGAAAGAAGTCTTTTGTGGCTGGGGAGATAACTCAATGCTGAAGACCCGAGTTCAATCCCTAGAATCCATGTCAAAAGGTTGGGCGCCGTGGCAAGTGCTTGTATCTCTTGTAATCCCTTCATTGACGATGCAGAAGTAGGGGGGTCCCTGGGGCCAGCCAGCCTAGCCTAATTAGTGAGCTCCAGGCTCATGAGATCCTGTCTCAAAAATCAAAAGTAAGCAGCATTTGCATGTCACCCAAAGGTTAACTTCTGGCCCTTACATATATACATGGACACACACATACACAGTCTGATGAATGGCTTACACAGAATTCTGTACCTTAGAACAGAATCATAACTTGTTATATTACTAAATTCCTGGGCATTGTCTATTGCTCAGTGCCTTGTTAGTCTTTTGAAACAAATCTCCCCTCCACACTTCAGGGTATTTGCTACTGACGTTTTTCTTCTATTGGTACAGAATGTCAATTGCCCGATCGAGTGCTTCATGCCGTTAGATGTGCAGGCTGACAGAGACGACTCCAGAGAGTAATATTTTCAACCCGGAAGAACAAGTGTCTCTCTGCGGAGGTCAATCCACACCCGAGTGATGTTAGTGGACCCTCCATCTTTGAGTGTTCATTTCTCCCTTAAGCCTTTTGCTCTGGAGTCAAGTTCTCAGCTTCAGCTCAACTCACAGCTTCTCCAAGCACCACCCTGCGGGATGTTTTGAGCCGTCTCTCTTGATCGGTGGCAGTTGGTTACCTTGTTCTGCTCCCGAGTATTTGGTACCGCCCAGTATTGTTTAAGAGCATCAAAGATTCTTGTGATTTGGTCTGGGATCCATAGGGAAACACAGGTAGCCAACCAAGATGAAAAAATGTCTTGAATCCAAAATCTTGAGTCGGAAAGTTCCCCAGACACTTACTTCTGCTTTCTCTAACCATGTGGCCTGCAGCGCTGTCAGGAGGCATGTCCTGTGGCTGTGTGTTCAAACACCTCACAGTACTCACTCTGTCCCAACAATTCTAATTGCCTAGAAATATCCTTCTCTTACCTGTTATTTATCAATTTTTCCCAGTATTTTTATACGGAAAAAATTGTATTGAAGACACTTAGTATGCAGTTGATGAGAGGAATTCAATATAATTCTGGTTGGTGATTATTTTTATACTGTACATGCCAACGCTTTACTACTGTGGAAAGACAAGTGTTTTAATAAAAAGATTTACATTCCATGATGTGAAGGTCACTTTTTTAACATAACGTNTTAGGGGAGAAAAATCACAATCTTCGTGAATGTTTTTTTCTTTTCAGTTTAACAAACATTGGAAAAGCCACAATGTGCTGGGCTGGCGTGACTTCTGTACATGAACCTCTGCCTGGCCCTACAGAAGCACAGATTAATTTTTGTCATTTGTGTCCTTGGCTGTGGTTCTGCCTTAACAGATTTAAGTGGATTCAAATATTTGTTATCCTTGCCAGCTAGCGTTTTAGAAAATTGAACCTACCTTCAGTTTTTCTTAAGATTTGTTTTCATTTTGTGTGTATGTGTGTGTGTGTGTGTGTACATACATGTATGTGCAGGTGCCCATGGAGACTAGGAGGCCTGAAGGGGATGCTTGGGTCCCTTGGAGCTGGATACAGGTTTGTGTGAGGCACTGGGATTTGAACTCATGACAGAGCTACGGGTGCCCTGATCTCTCCAAACCCTGTCGTTCATTTTTTAACCATCATAGACCTTTGCTTCTTCGTTGAATAAACACCTATTGAAGTAGATCACTTGCAAGGAAAAGAGGGTGGCTGAGCTGCTATAATTACCTGAATGGCATAGTATGGAGATTTTCTCCCTAGGAACCCCCATGCCATGATCTCAGTCTAGCCTATCTTGATTCAGGTCAACCGCCACTTTGAGTGTGAGTTGATGAACTCGCAGCTCATAGTTTGCCTACACTTGGTCTGCAAAAGTCACTTCCTTTTCAATTTCACCTTGGAAAAACAAGATTTAGGGCTTTTTGAATTTGTATATCGAGAATGGGGTATGTGGTATGGGGCATGTGGCTCAAGGGCAGAGCACTTCCCTAGAATGTGACAGGCTTTAGGTTCACTACCTTACATCCTCCCTACCTCCTGACATTTGGAATAGGAGATAGTAGCATAGAAAAACAGTAAAAGTTCATTATTGCCCTAGTCATAGTTACCGTTCTTTTGCTATGAAGAGACACCATGACCGATGTGACCCTTACAAAGGAAGTATTTAATTAGAAGCTTGCCTACGGTTTCAGAAGGTGAGTCCAGGATCATGGCAGGGAATGTGGTGGAAGGCAAGCAGACAGGTGTAGTGCTGGAGAAGTGGCTGGGGGCTCTACATCCTGATCTGCAAGTGGAGAGACAGAAATACTGGGCCTGTTGTAGGCTTGTGAAATCTCCAAGTCCACCTCCAGGGGCAACTTCCAAAAAGATGCCTAATGCTTCCCAGACAGCTCACCAGCTGGGGACTAAGTATGCACATATATGAACCTATGAGAGGCATTCTCATTCCAACCACGATTATTAATTAGTAAGAGATTCCGAAAATACTTTTAAAATACATCATTATTCAGTAAAAAGAGAACTTTAGTAAACACCTGGCAAAGAATCAATTCATAAAGATCTTCTTGGTGCATTTGCTAGAACATATTACTAGGTCACTTTTGAATTGATTTGCGGTTTGCAAAATGCCTTGACATTTAGGTCTCACTTGGGGGAGGTTTCAAGGCTTAATTTTGCAGAGAACCCAGCTCAGATGAGCTTTNCTTACAAACTAGAGGCCCAGCCCCTGAGTTTTTACTTAAGATTACTAATTCAGTTTTTCCAATCCAATAGTTAGCAAGCTAGCTGCAGTGTATCTATCAAAACAAAAGAGCTAGACCTGTTGGCTTACACCTCCAATCACACTGTTTTGGAGGCTGAAGCAGGAATAGTGTCATGAATCTGGGCTATATAGAAGTTCTAGGCTAAGCCTGGGCTTTGGCAAGGGAGTCCCTGCTTAAAAAACAACAAAGAGCCAGGAGGTGGTGGCCCACGCCTTTAATCCCAGCACTTGGGAGGCAGAGGCAGGAGGATCTCTCTAAGTTTGAGGCCAGCCTGGGCTACCGAGCAAGTTCCAGGAAAGGCGCCAAAGCTACACAGAGAAACCCTGTCTCAAAAAACCAAAAAAAAA
>LZPO01075870.1:564066-577311 GCA_001675575.1 Neotoma lepida
CAAGAAAAGGCTGGAGGTTTTCTACCATGTTAATAGTAACATTTGAACAAGAAAGCATGTAACTAAAACTTAAAAAGAAAAAAATGAAGCAAAGAATCTTAGACCCCGCAAACCACCTGCATAAAAAATAATAAGATCAAGAATAAAGGTGTCTGGTAGGGTATGGTTGGGCACACCTTTAATCACGGCACTGGGGGGCAGAGGCAGGCGGATCTCTGAGTTCTCAGCCAGCCAAAGACTACACAGTGAGCCCCTGTTTCATAAACGAACAGTAAGAACAGAGGAGTGTGATGGGCTGCTCTAAGGGGCTACCCAGCACTTGGAAAGCTGTGTGCCTGAGGCCACCTTGAGCTACAGAGTACAACCCTATCTGAGAAAGAAAGAAGACAAGGGGAAAAAGGATAGAGACAAGCACACTAAAGAGGGATAAATCTGAAAGATGGCTATAAGAAAGAGATACACGGAAAAAGAGCACAAAATGAAACCAAAGACTATACTACCACCTAATTTACGAANTGCTCTGACCTGAAGAACACAGTAGTTTCCATTTTTCTTTTTAGAAAGTATTTTCAAGGCTTCTTCTTCATATCCTGGGGCAACAATTCCATCTGACACCTGTAAATACATTAGACATAATTCTTATTTTTAGAAATCAGAGAACAACTCTCTAAGAAACAGCAACAATAGCTGTCATAAGTAATGTACTATTACTATCAACAGAATTATTCTTTAGGGCTGACTATTTTGCAAGCTATCCAATCCTATTTTCTGTGGTTAATCTTAGTTTTAACTAAGAAAAAATGAATGATTCACTTGAATACATGCGCCTCAGGGAAGAAAAGCTCATTCTTATGCTAGTCTCTTCATGAAGTGGGCTTGAGGCTTGCACTTGAGAGCACTCTCCATCCAACCTGGCTCAAGAGAACACCAAGCAAGGGGATGAGATCCCAGGTTTGTCATCTTACAACTAGAGACACAGATGTCTCAGCGTCGCCATGACCTGTGAGTAGCATGACAGCCCAGCATGGTTGGGATGGCTCAAGACCATAAAAAGATTCCCTAAAGTAACTAAACACCATCTGCCATCCCACAGCGCCCCCCCGTTCCCCCAATATCTCTGATTTCCTCTCTGAGCTACCTCTTCTGGTTCTGCCTCCCAGCACTAATGGTATAGGATACGAGTCTGGTGCTAACTGATGAGGGTTAGTTCCTCAAAGTTCTAAGTTCCTCAGCCCTAGTCATTCAGGTCTCTAAAGGGTTTATAGCAAGGTCCATTATTATTCTCTCATCATGCAAGATGGCTCTGCCTTTCAGAACAGAAACTTTGGTATTAAGATGCACCCAGCAGCTGGATGGTGGTGGCGCACACCTTTAATCCCAGCACTTGGGAGGCAGAAGCAGGTGGATCTCTGTGAGTTCAAGGCCAGCCTGGTCTACAAAGCAAGTCCTAGGACAGCCAGGACTGTTACACAGAGAAACCCTGTCTCAATCTGGGGATGAGGGTAGAGAACAACAAAACAAAACAAAAAACCACCCAGCAGAGAATTGAAAAGAATTAATCAGATAATGAAAACCCCCACAAGACAAACATCCACCTAAAATCTTAAATCTCAAAATTAACAAAAAGTCAAGGATTTGTGTTCGACATATAATCTCAGTATCCTACACAGTAAAGAGCTGGTACAAACAACTACTCTCAGCTACAGATTCAATGAAGCCTAGGAACAAGTTGTTCAGTTACACACGGATCAAAATACCCGAACCTCTACTCACTTCTCTGGAGATAATTTTTGCAGTTGGGACATCACAGACATCAGATAATGCAATAAAATCACCAAATGAAGACATCCTATCGGCCCCTGTAAGTGAAAGTTAAGGGATTTGCCATAAAGTATCCTTGCATAGAAACATCCATGTGATCAAATCCAGTTTTTCCTCTCTGATCCCTTTGAGGTTCATAAACATGTTGGGGTATGGCATGCGCCTCCCCAAACTCGGTTACTATGATATGGGCATACTATACATGTGATGTGGAAACAAAAGAATATTCTCTAAAGCTTATTTTATTACTCAGAGTTAATATATCAGTCAAATAACCAGTAGGAAAGTATTCATTAATTTTACTTTCTAAATTAGCACTTAGCTGTAGGTCAGCATCAGCTACTGAAGGAGGCCAGTGGCCTCCATCCACTCAGAGTGTGTATACAGAATAGCACAAGGCTACAGTTGCTGCCTCTGGCTGTAACTGATAAACTGCAGCAGGTGTTTCAAAATCCCTCAGGAACTAGTATCTGCTGGTCATTACACTCAAGATTCTGGTATTTCTGAGTATGTAAAATGCAAGTCAAACCAAACTTAGTGGTTAGAATAATCATACAATTTTTCTCATAATAAAAATGTATTCAAAGACCTAATCTAAAATAAATTGTAGCAATCTCATTGTGTCCGTTTATTATATTAAAATACTGACATGTACTTTTGTAAATATACTCATCTTAAGTATTAATTAAAAAACAATGACAGACAAATTAAATCCTATACTCTTATTCTATTAAGGATAAAACATCACTTTTCCATTTAAACGACAAACTCTCTTCTGACCTCTTGCTCTTGCATATGCAGTGGCCATAGGTGTGAGAGTCGGATAGAGGTCATAGACCATGCAGACTCGGGCCTCATCTTCATTGAGTGGAATCCCAACAGCAGCACCTGGCAAAGAAAGCAGAAAGTAGGGCCGGCAATGGCGGCGGGTAGGAGAAGCACTAACCAAGCACCCCCATCCCACCAAGGTAGAGCACTGACCCAGCACCCCCACCCCACCAAGGTAAAGCACTGACCGAGTGTAGTGGATAGCAAACTATCAGCCTTAGATGATTTGCACTGATATGGAGTCTTGTATATTGATACAAATGTAAACTATTTTTATATTCCTATTTAAGATAATTTGTATAGCTACAAATTCTAAACTATAATCGNCATATTGTACACATGTTCCTAATCCTATTTGAAATATTTTGTATATTGATATAAATTAAAATTATATCCACCATACTGTATGTATGTTTTTACCTTTGTTTAGGATATTTTGTATATTGATACAAATTAAGGATATTGTTATCATATTGCACTATACATTTCTACCCCCATTTAAGATATTTTGTGTATTGTCACAATTTTGAGGTCATTGCCCTTATACTGTACATCCATTTACAGACTATTTACCTTGTTAATGTGTAGCCTTACTCCTTAGGTTACTTAGGTAGATAAAGACTTACAGATTAATAGTCACCCATGCTTGTCATATCTATAGTTATGTTAGTTAGGTTTTCCAGATTTACAAAAACATATGTCATATGGATAGGTAATNTTCAAACACTTCATAGACCTAGAGAATATGGCATTTAAATGTTTTGATAACTTAGAATTCTGTTGACATGAGACACGATTGCTCCTGGCAGCACCGATCTACTCCCGAGTTAGAAAAGACACTCTGTTTGNAAGTTTGTCTTCTTCTTGGCACAAAATGGCCTGCTGGGCAAAGGGCTGCCCTTGCTTCTACTGCTGACNTGGATGAGCAGGACACAAGGAAAAGCGACCACTGAACCTTGCCAAGACAGGGTAAGATGGTCTTTCAAAGTTCTTGCTTCTGAAAATGGTCTGTCAGATACTCTAGGCCTGTAGACAAAANGGATGCCCCAACGGCACTGAGACTCTTTAGGTGACTGTCCAGGCTGCCNGCTGTCTCTGTCTGTTCTCGTAATTTTTCGGANNTTGCTTGTTTGCACTTCCTGTTTTCTCAGGTAATATTATTCTCCTTCTCAGGTCTTTGATGGGGTTGAAGATTAGATCATTACAGTTATAATCTTCTCATATCTTAGCTAAGAACATTTTAGTCACTAAAGTTAGAATCTTCAGGATAGGACAGCTATTGGAGTAATCTCTGTAACATGCCCTTTACCTATGTTCTGGACATTTCTGGATTTTAGGATATGNCTCTTGTTTGATGTTGTTCTTGATGGTTGTATTTCTATTTTTGTTTATGTTATTACCTTTCCCCTCTCCTGGACAATACTTAACAATTGTTCCTATTGTGTATAGTTTGTATTAGGTTAGAACTTTCTTATTTAGACAAAAGGGGGAAATGTAGTGGATAGCTGTTCTGTCTATGACCTTGAAGCACAGCCCCTAGAGATATAGCAGGTAACTGCCCTAAGTATCTGCCCCTGGGGCATGGCTCAGGGCACCTGAGATGCATGTAGGCTGCTCTCTTCACTCCCTCATGAGACTTGGATGCTGGGACAGTCTCAGGCAGAAGAACAGCGTGGGACTGTGCCTCACCTTTTCCAGGACCCTGCGACAATTCCTCTGTTGTATCTTGTGAGTTTTCCTTTTCTTAATAAATCCCTTTGCCCTTTAAGCAGACTCCGTGGATTTCTTGTTTTAACTGAGCACCCTCACCCCACCAGGGAAAAGCACCAGCTGAGGCCCTCCTTGCCACCATGCACACANACAATTTTTTAAAAAGCCATAAAATAATAACCTAAAACCTCAAACTGCTACTTTTAAAAATTGACACCGAAGTCTTTTTTTAAAGGGCTGGAAGTGTGTTTTAGTGGTAATACAGGTACAAGGACAGGGGTTCAATTCCCAGCACAACAAAATAAAGAAAGAATACAAAACACATTTAAAAGATCCACATTTTTCAAAGACTTAGCCTGTATTTTTCAAACACCTATGCAGAATATCTTCTACTACTTGTGCCAAATTAAACAAAGACTACTCAACTCAGTGAGGTAATTAAACAGCACATATACAGTGCAGGGGGCCGGGGCATGTTCCCCTAGCCTCCAAAAGCAGAGCCCTGAAGCCTGGCCACACTGGCATGTGCAGGAAGCTAGACCACTGCATTCCTGACTCTGCTTGGTGTCANAGACCATTGATTTCTTCCTCACTCACCTCCCTTTAGCATCTGGTAAATATTAGGAACAATTACATGCTAGACCACAAGCAGACCTCGTGACATTATGACAACCAAATCGTAGAATTAAGGAAAAGCTCACTCAATAAAAACAGGAGCAGAATGTCACAGGAATAGTCTCTTCATGTTTATTTACTAAGGTACACTTCCAACACAGAAGAGCAGTTAGCTGGTTCTATTCTATTATGTCACTTCATTTTCATTTCTAAACCTTCAGAATGACACTGCAAGAGCCAATAGTGTAATTTCTCTATCTAATAATGTCATATAATTATGTGTGTATTTATTATGTCACCAAGTTGTATATAATTATATTGACACTATTAGCAACAGACTTGCCAAAAGTGGCCCATGATGCTCAGCTTACGTAACTGGCCTCAGAACTTACCACTAATCAAGAAAACTGGAGAGAGAAAACAAAAAAGTCCAAGTGCTCTGGTTGTTCTGGAGCACAGTGCCTTACCTGCTGGGCTGACGTGCTTGAAAGAAGCCGCGGCGGGGATGTCCACTGCTTCCCTGAGCTCCTTCACCAGCTGCCAGGCGTTCAAAGCATCACACAAGTTTATGAATCCAGGAGCTCCATTGAGAACTGCACACAGAAACACACACACATTAATAAGCAGGTTCAGTAAGGTCACATATATGTACATTTCTTAAAAAAAAAAAAAAACATGTCTAGGCTACACAACTTGCATGTGATTTTAGCCAAAAGGCTGAGAACTGAGTCTACAAAAAGTAATCAAAGGCCTTTTGATTACTTCAAAAGGAAGGCGGATCTCCGAGTTTGAGGCCAGCCTGGTCTACANAGTGAATTCTAGGACAGCCAGGGCTACTTAGTGAGACCTTGTCTCAAGAATCACCCCCAGCCCCCTAAGAAGAAAAATTAAACAAGAGGCAAATGGATATCTATAAACGTAGCAGTAACCCAATTTCAAAAGGAACAGCGCAACTGCACTTGGGCTATCTTCAAAGACATGCACCCCCTTCCGCNTCCCCACCCCCACCACTGCAGACTAGAAATACAGCCATAACAGACTTGGCCACAATAACAAAACCAGCTGTTTACTACATCCATGTGAGTAAGATTAAATACTCATGGAAATTACAGTGACAGTATATATCACAAGTCCTAAACCTTTTCATCTAAAACAACAACATGAGCAACAACTATGGTACAAATTAAAGTGCTGTGGACAGCAGAAGAGTGACAGAAACGGTGTTTTCACCTTTTAGAGCAGGTGCAACAGAAGCTGCAGGCTGGGCATGGTGGTGTTTGCCTTTAATCCCAGCAATCACTAGGTAGAGGCAGTTGGATCTCTCCAAGTTCAAAGCCAGCCTGGTCTACACAGAAAGTCCCGTGACAGCCTGCAAGTGCAGCAGAGCAGGACGGTGCATGTTTGTAATCCCAGCACTCTCGGGGATGAGACCTTGTCTCAAAACAAGTTTCCCCAACCAAAAGAAAACCACACCATATCCTCATGGAACTTAGATGACAGGAACAGAAGATACAAAGTCAGCGATAAGCAATACACATGCGCTATCTTACAAGGCACACAGCAAGCAGAGCGGAAGAGAGACTGTGAGCTCAGATGCCATCTCTGGCTCCCACCTCTGTGGGTAGCTTAGTGAATGTGAATGGGAAAGCTCGTGTCTAAACACTTCGCAGAACACCAGTTCCCCTTCACACATCACACTCTCAGAGGTGCTAATAACTGGTTAGACATAACAGCGAGCGCTACAGAGAAATGTTTCATGTTGCTTCATCTACTAGACAGATGAAACAGAGGCACCATCTCACTTCCAGCCAGAAGAAAGCAGTCAGTCACACGAAATCCAGCCATTGTACTACATGCCTCCAACTGCAGTACTCAGGAAGCAGAGGCAGGAGTGTCACAAGCCTGAGGCCAGCCTGGTGAGTTCCAGGCTAGCCAGGACTACATAATGAGATGTCTCAAAACCAAAGAAAAACAAAACAAAAGACAAAAATCAAACAGACACACAATTCCATCTTTATTCTTTGCTTCAGCTTTGTTCTAGACAAACATGCATGGACACTGTAATTATAACACTGCCAAATATTCAAACTGCATGAAAAGGCAAAATACTTTTTTTTTTCTGCTGTAAAAATAAGTATGTGTTTGGGAGAAATCCTGTGAAAGAATTTCTTGCAAGAAGCTGCTGTTTACATGTCCGGGACCTCCTCTGCCATGAGTACAAATAATACCTTCACGTTTCAGAAGAATGAAGTACCCATACAAACACAGGAACAATGAAGACTCACACAGCACAAATAGAAACCATTTTTCAGTGCTGAGGGTGGAACACAGAGCTTCTNCGAGTGCAGGTGACACTCCAGCCCTGGAAATTCTTATAAAAATGCAAAGTACAGACTCTAAATGCAATAAAAGTTTCTGCTTCAGGGGCTGTCACCCTAATGGGAGNACCAGTAAAGCTGGGGGAGGTGACACAGCGGGAGGTTCATACTCTGGTCTGAGGTGCTNANATCTGAAAAAAGGCAGCCAGAACCATGAAGAGCCGAGGGGAGGAAGCCTGAGTGAAGAGCTCTGTCAACGGCAAGACCCGAGGATAGAGGGTGCGCTGTGCTAGGAGCAGAGCTGAGGGGATGGTAGAGTGACTCAGGAAGCAGATCTGAGGCAGGGGGATGAAGACTGCAAGGCAGGGCAAGTACTTTATGGAGCATGGAAGGCCAAGGAAGAGCCCTAAGTAAAGAGGCATTACTTGATGCACACTGTAGGCAGAAGTAGTTAGCATAGTCTGGGAGACTCGGGGGTGAATGAGGGACCTAGGTATCATTAGGTACAAGATGTAGCTGTGGCACAGCAGTGACAGACCCTTAGTTCCCTGGATGGGAGGAATAAGAGAGCACTTGAAACCCTCAAACCTCCTACCCTGCTCTCTGCACCCTTCCCTGGGCTGTGACAGAAGAAGCCAACGGGAGGAATGGCTGCTTCCCAACAGGAAGANGTGGGCCAGTGTGGGTTGCCTTGAGTGTGGATGAAGCTGCCCTGGCTCTCAGCATGTGCTGACTCTCCTGACAGTGCTAGGGCTCCACACCTGGAGCTCTCCTCTGCCCTTACCCACCCTCCCTCCTCTTCAGGGGAACAANACAGGGCAAAACACTGGAAATCCCTCTATTAACTCTACAATAGGTCATGCAGCAATTTCCTCCTAGGTAAAACTCTGTTTTGGACACAGAACTTTAAGAAGGAGGTNAAACAGTCAATCCTACATCAAAGGTGGTTAAGCGTAGGAAGTCCCTGAAGCTGACCAGATTTACCAGGCACCTATAGAAGCTGAAGGGACTACTGGGAGACTCAGACCAGCTGAGCTGCCTGGAAAGGACGTTCTCCACTCTGTTGAGCTGCCTGCAGGCTGTGCAGCGTGCTCCGGTTTCTAACTTTTGTGAGCTGTCACCCATGCCGGGGCGGGCTTTGGAGAAGTGGCTGTTTGAGTCATTTCTGCTCCTATAAATAACCTCTCTCCAATATTCTCATAAGTAATCGCAATAAAAACCACTGGTTCAGCCAGGCNGCAGTGGCGCTCGCCTTTAATCCCAGTACTCGGGAGGCAGAGGCAGGCCAGTCTCTGTGAGTTTGAAGCCAGGCTGGTCTACAAAGTGAGTTCCAGGACAGGTTCCAAAGCTACATAGAGAAACTCTGTCTTGAACTCCCCCCAAAAAACAAAAACAAAAACAATAACAAAACCCACTGGTTCACCAAGCTGGTCTGTTACTGGTCCCTTGCCTGGAGTGAGTAGATANATGTTCACATTTCATGTTCACAAACCCATAGTTCTAATTCCCAGTTCAAAGAATTATCCATTGCTGTCATTTTTCTTTTAAATTAAAAAATTATCTATTATATCGTATGTGAATTTGTGTGGGGAANTAGAGGCGTGAGTGTAGTGCTCAGGGGACTTTCTGACCTGGGACTGTACGCCAGTCACCAGGNTAGCGTAGCAAGTGCCTTTGCCCCTGAAGGATCGCACGGGTCCCTCAATGTTATTTAATTTCACACTTTTATCTGGCCCACTACAACTGGCCTGTTAGGCCATCAAGGAAATCAGTTCTTGTAATATTTGTCAAACAGTGGCTCTCGACCCACTGAAATACACAGGTTTTCCCCTGCTGCTTCCTCCTCTGCTTCAGCTACCTACTACTGAAGCACCACAGCATTGGTCTGGGTCCTCAGTCCCACCTGGCCTCAAGTCTTCCAAAACACCAATGTCCAAAAAACTGTATCTCCAACATGAGCTTTGTTTACCAGCCAGGATCTGTGGTTTGCCAGGCAGCTCGAGATGTTGTGCCACTCTGATGCTTTGTGCATACAGTCCAACTGGCACCTCGATTTTGGATGGTTATAAGAGGTATTAAGTAATTTAGCTTATACTCTGAATGGGAGAAACCAGATACAACACAGAGAAAGCCAGGTGTCTAGACACAGCATGTACTCCTTATACTTTACCTGTGATAGGAAGCTTGGGCTTCAGCGTATACAGCTGGGCAGGAGTCTGATGGGGGTTCATCCCATACCGCAAGGGCATCTGGGAAATTCCTTTACTGTACTGCTTTCTGAAGTAATCTGAAATCGCTTCATCGTATTGTGCAGTATGAGTAAATGCCTACAAAAAGTTGCATTTTGTGAGACATTGGGGATGCTTCTAAGTACATAGCCTTACCTGCCCCCACCCCCAATTACCCCTAAACAGCACAACTAACCTTTCTGCCTTTGAATCTGACAGAACAGTCCTAATATTTGACCTCTCCACGTTTAACAAAAGGACAGAAGCCCCAAGCAGAGTGTGGAGAGCTGATATAGTTAGCAGAATTACAAACTACTTGGACTAGCACATGGATTACATGGACATTGCTTTACAGGATTACAGAAGTGCACCCCACCTTCAAGGCCAAGTGACGCCTGGTCTCCAGGGAGGTGTCCTTACTATCAGAGCTCTGCATCTCAGCGGCCACTGACACGTAGTCCTCCGGCTCACACACGACTGTCACTCGAGCNTGGTTTTTGGCTGCAGCTCTCAGTAAGGTCACTCCACCTTTCAAAAACAAAATATATTATTTTTCTTGACATTTTGCTATCAGCTGATGAGCTCTCTAGTCACTGTGCACAATACTTCTACCTTAATTTCTGACTTAAAAAAATAAGGGGGAATAGGCCATATGAACCCTCCAAAATACACAAAATATTTAGTTCATGGTTTAATATTTTCTAAGTAGTTTATAAAATATTTTCTAAGCCGGATGTTGTGACACANCATCAGATTTTGTGCACTTTGGAGACTGAGGCAGGAGGATCACAATTTAGAGGCCAGCCTGGGCAATGTAGCAAATCCCTGTCTCAACAAGAAACAAAACCACAAATACGCAATAATAAACAAAGACAAAATCTCAAAGAGAATTTAAATCTCCACCCCANCTCGTCAGTTCTGAAATGTTTATTCCGACTTACCAATATCAATTTGCTCAACAGCAGCCTCAACAGTTACATCTGGAGCAGCCACCGTCTTCACGAAGGGGTACAGGTTACAGGCAACGACCCTGACAACCAAGGAGAGAGGGGTCACTGGAAAACTCAAGCTTTGTCACTTACAGCTTTTTAGGAAAAAAGCAAGTTAGTGGAGATGTGATCAAAACCCATGAACACCTGAAAAATATACCTCAAGCCTGACATTTTCAAATTCTTAAAGACTNACTTCATGTTCACAAGGGTTTGCCTGTATATGTTGTGCACTCATACATTCAGTGCCTGTGGAGGCCCAAAGAGGACATCAGACTCCCAAGAACTAGTCACAAATTGCTGTGAGGGGCCACGTGGGTGNTGGAACCCAAACCTGGGTCCTCTACAAGAACAGTAAGTACTCTTAACCGCTGAGCCCGCCTGCCCAGCCCCAACATTTTGAAAACCCTAGAAGTAATAGAAAAGAGGTCTGGAGGCTCTCTCTACACTCGCAGAGCATAGAATCAGCACACTCTGGACATGGTACACATCGTCCTCCTCAGACCATCATCGTTCAAGCTTGAGGCTCGACTGGCATCAGCTAACTATTACTATTAAACCATTCAAATTTCAAAATTTGTTCTTTGGCTGGGAGTGATAGCAATCCCAACATTCAGAAGATTATTTTGAGTTTGAGGTCAACCTGGGTTGCACAGCTAAACTCTTGCCTACAGACTGTGCACATGATATAAGGGTGTTTTGCCTTCAGAGAAGTCATAAGTATGGTATAACATGAAGGTCAAAGGAATATCCACCCCAGGACCACAGTATGAGCCCGGCTGATGAAAACCAATACAACAGAAGGAGGACTTCCCAATCACCAGATCAGGCCTGCTATCCAGATGCCAAACATGACAAGCACATCACAAGAAAACTATTAGGCCACTGCTTCTAATGGAAGCTGACACAAAAGCTAACTTGTCAGCCCAACCCAGAAAATGAGAAGAATGACACACCACCGCCAAGCAGGACATCATCCCAGCAGGGCAGGGTTAGCTTAGCACCCAAAAATTAATTAGGGGCTGGTAAGATGGCTCAGTAAGTTAGGGTGCTTGCTGCCAAAACTGATGACCCGAGTGTGATACTTAGAACCCACATGGTGGAAGNGGAGAACCAATTCTGTGGGTTATCCTCNGACTGCCACAGCCACTACAACATCTTTAAAAAAATAAACTAATGTAGATTAACAGAAGACAAAAGCCACAAGATTACTTCAATGCACAAAAAGTGTGAAAAATTCAGNATCTATCCGTAATTTTNAAAAAAGAAGACATCAATAAAAACAGGATTGTAGAAGTTCCTCAACATGATAAAATGTACTAAAAATCTAATGTCATGGTTATTGATATCTTGGGACCACTATTTTCCTCCTAAGATTTAGAAATAAGAACAATTACTCTTAACCATTTCTATTCAATATTTTGCCANGTTTTAGCCAAAGAAATGTATAAAGAAAATTNAAGGGTTGGATACAAGTGAGATGATGTTCATACACGAAGCAAACCTATCAGCCTTAATAAATGAGTCCAGCCAAGGCTGCGGGTCTTATGATCAATAGACAAAAATCAATTGTAATAATACACATTAGCAAACAACAATNACAACAGGAAATTAAGAANGCAATGCAGTAATGACAGCACTAAAGTGAATCAAATATTGAAGAATAAAATTANAAAGGTGTCCNACTNACACACTGAAAAAAAACAAAACAATGNTGAAAGGAACTAAAGAAAATCAATGTTTCTCAAAAGGGAAGAAATCTCCCATCCATGAGTTNGAAGACATTTTGCTGTTGAGATGACAACAATTCCNNAAATTCACCCACAGACCCTATAAAAGTCCCACTGCCTTTCCTACAAGTGTTGCAGAGCAATCCTAAAGTCAAGTGAGATGCAAGGGTCCCTGAATGGCTCAAACAGTGTGGGAGGACCCATGGCTCTCTACTTCAAATTCTACCACAGATCTCCTGTAGTAGTGTGCACTGGCATAACCTCAAGACCAAGGATGCCTGGACCACATGGAGGAAAGAANCCTTCAACAATGACGCTGGGACAATGGGACAGTCCCCATTGAGTCAAATTNGATCTCTGCCTCACACCTCTACAATAAAAAAAAATAACTCAATCACCAGAGATGGGTGTAATCCCAGCATTTGGTAGGTTAAGGCAGGAAGGTGGGGAATCAGAGGCTAGTCTCAACCACACAATTGAGATTCTGCCTAAATACTAACAGGCAAAACCCTAGAATCACAAACTTAACCATGAAATCACAAGCCAAAAAAAAATTTTTTTTCACCACAATAATGAGGTATCTTAGGTACAACAACAAAAGCACAAGATCCAAAACAAAGAAACTGGCCATCATCAAAGTAACCAAAACTTGTGATGGTTGGAATGACGCCACTGAGCAAGAAACAACCCACAGAACGGCAGAATCATGAGAAATCAGTAACAGTGAGAATGAACACTACCAAGTTCAGGGGGCTTTGGTGGGAGGTAGAGATGGGAGACAAGAATGTTCTAAAAATCCATATGGTGATGGTTTCACAACTTCTTCTGAATACACTTAAGACCATCAAATTGCACCTTTTTAATAGGCTGNATTGTAAAATACACAATTTATATAATACAAGAAAGCTGCTGTGGATGTTCAAAGAAAACAGTATCTTTGTTGGTTTTATGCAGTGAAATTTAAATCTTAACTTTTGAAAACCAAAGATTGGGGCTAAGGGTCTAA
>LZPO01075870.1:596332-612173 GCA_001675575.1 Neotoma lepida
CAGTAGGCTTCTTATCTATTTCATTCCTGGAAACACCATAATGGATTAGTCAGTACCAATGATCCATCCACGTCATAACACAATTAATAATAAATTCCGCTGGGCAGTGGTGACACCTGCCTTTAATCCCAGCACTTGGGAGGAAGAGGCAGGCGGATCTCTGTGAGTTCAAGTCCAGCATGATCTAAAAAGTGAGTTCCAGGACAGCCAGGGCTGTTACACAGAGAAACCCTGTCTGAAAAAAAAAAAACCAAAAACCAAAACCCCCAAACCAAAAACCAAAAGCATAAGTCTCGAAAAATTTAAAAATCTTCAATTCTGCTGTACACCAACTCACTCTGAAATTCTTTTCTCTTGTGACATCAAGAATCCTGGCTTCATCTGAGCAGAAGTCTCTGGAAAGAAGTCCTCAGGCTGCCACAGGTGACACTTGCAACTGTGTCTCTGGACTGTGTTCCTTGGCTGCTAATACCATGACTCTGCTCTGACAGACTGTGTGCCATCTGGGTTGGTTCTGAGTGCTTGCTGAGGCATTCAGAGGCTGGGGCTTTTCTTCAATAACATGGACGGAATAGGGAACCTTCATGATGGAAATACATTTTTGAATCAGTATCTTTCAAAACTATGTGACAAAAAAATTAAAAACAAACAAATAAGTAGAGACCATGGGTATAGCTTAGGAGTAGTGCAGTTGCCTAGCATATTTGAGGACATATGTTTAATCTCCAGCACCGCAACACCTCAACAATAAAAAAAAAATGTCAGATAAAGAAGTGGGAGGGAGAGATTGAGGAAGAGAAGTCAGTGTGTGTCAAGGCCCAAAAAATTAGAACTAAGATCTATAGGAGAAGCCTTGTACGTCTGTAAAGAGTGAGAGAAACCACTCAGCGTATTGAAATGATCTATTCAGACAGGCTGCCGTAGATTTTAGTCACAATACTAAGAACATGATAAACCACTAAAGTTTTAGTTTAGGGATTGACTCACCAGATTTGCTCTAGAGAACAAAAAGAAAAACAAACAATGACAACAAACTTTCTGTCTTTGGAAGGCAGCAGAGAGGAATACAGAAGATGATTGCAAGATAAACTGATGTCAGTGGAGATTAAAAATGGGATTGAAAAACACTGTGAGGGGTCAGGTAAATATTTAAAAGGTAGACCCCAAATCATCAGTGAATGAGGGGATGTGGTAAGCGCAGGACCTTGGAGAAGGCTCGATAGCCCCGATTCTCTCTTTCGAGAAGGTTCCTCTCCTGACTCAGAAACACCAGGGAGGGGCAGGTGATGGAGGGAGATAAAGACTTTCCTTTGGGACTCACAGTATCAGAGGTCTCTGTGGAACTTGTCAGTGGACACTAAGAAAAGCTGTCCTGCTCTGGGCTTGGGAGGTCACAACTGTTATCCCAGTACCTGGGATACTTAAGGCAACCTAAGTAGGCTACAGAATGAGACTTTGTTTCAAAAAGAGTCAATAAATCTTACTGGCGTTGTAAATTTGGCCCTTCCACACATCAGTGACAGTGGAATCTCCCAGGTTATAATGATTAGACAAGAGGAGCTGCAGAGTGAGAAGATGGTTTAAGACAAAGTTCCAGGAGGAAGTAGCTGGACATTGTGAAAGCCAATGGCAGGGCGTTGAAAATACAATCAACTATTTTTTTTAACATTTTGGGAAGGTCATTTGAAAACCAAAGAGTGACCTGGAATGAGCAATGTCCTCAAAATCACTGGTGACACTGGCTAAGATGTTTTGGTGGAGTGGTGTCAGCAGAAGCCAGTCTGGAGGAAGAGTGCCAGACAGTATTCAGATCCATTTGAAGTTGATGACCGTGAATTCATAGACCATGGAGATGTGTAATTTAACTCTAGTCGCTCAACAGTCCTTGCACAGGCACACACAAAAAAGGCAGATGGCTCCATTCATCCAGGACTGGGATTTTGCCAGCACGCTGTGGGAAGAGAAAAAGAAGTCAAGGACTTTTGGCAAGTCTGATGGACTTGATGGATCATGTAAGCTAAGCAGGATAGGGAGAGAGCAAAGACAAGAGGGCAGATGTCAGTCACCTGGGAGGACAAGGACAGTTGTGGGCTGTAGGAACATGGTTCCAAGGAGTAGGTTTCTAGGGCAGAGCAGTTTGGAGTGTTGATATTGGGAGGACAGCCATAGGAAGCCAAGAAGATGTGAAGACTCTGTGTGCCCAGCTTCAGGGCTTGTTTCAATTTCTACTTTCCAAAAATCTCTACTGAATAACAATTATATAGTTCAAATGGAACTTCTGTTGATAGTAATTTCATGAATAACACAACACAGCATGAAATGTCAATTCTGGTTACATGAACTAGGAGTTTCTCAAAGGTAATTGCCATAGTTCTATGTCTGGGTCCCGGTATTATGTTTAAGATTTTGGCGTATCCTTTTCATTTTGGTTCCTTCAGGTATTTAAAGAGTTTAAAACAAAACCAGATTATCTCCAGTTTACCACATTTACCATGATTCTGGTATCTGAGATGTCAGCTATTGAGCCGTGCTCCTTTGGAGAATGGACATTACTGGCAAAGATTTTTTTTTAATGTCTTTAGTTTGAGTTTCTAATCTGAACTTCTTTTTTAATCATCCACCATTTATCACAGAAGTCCTCAGCTGGGATTGGTGATCGGCCTTTTCTTTGCCATCCTCTCTATCCTACCAGTCTCAGATATAAACTGCCTGGATTTTCAAGTATCTGCTAATGTCTGCTTCTCCCTGGCCAGCCGCACTCAACTGTCGCAGCCTATCTTGTCCAGTGTGCCAGCCATCTGTCCTGATGGAGTTAGAGACTACCGCTCAGCTCCAGCGTCTGTCATAGCCCACGCTGGGTTGAACACCACTATTGTCATTGGTAGCTGGAATTCCTTGCTCAGAACTCAGGCTCCTGCTTCCTATGTTTCTACCAGGAAAAATACCATAATGAATTAGTCCCATGATAGAACATATAGTTCTCACATTGTTTTTCAATGTAGAGGCTGTTAAACTGTAACTCTTGAGATGAAGGGCTTCTCTTTGAAACAAACCAATGCAAACCAACCATCCAACCAACCATCCAACCAACCATCCAACCAACCATCCAACCAACCAACCAACCAACCAACCATCTAACCAACCAACCAACCAACCAACTATCTAACCAACCAACCAACCAACCAACCAACCAAACAAACAAACAAACAACTGTTACTGAGTCCTTACAAATACTAGCAAGACAGGGAAGGGCCTATGGGATGTTCTACAGCTACAAGTGACAAGGTTACATTACAGTGAGATAGGACCACCAGACCAGAACACGAAGAATATTTTTATACTTTTCATTTTGGGGAAGGACATTGTAACATATTTACATCCACCTTACCTTGGCTATAAATAAGATTGAGCTAATTCAAACTGAAGAAGACTTAATTAATTTCATTAAACTTTATTCAAGAAAATGATTACTGCTATTGAGCAATGTAAGTATGCTTGTTACAAATGTATAGTTATAGCAATGCTCATGCACCATTATAGATAAAAGGCTAGCAATAACATAACACTTACTGCCTGCCATACAATACTTTCTACACTTTACTCATTTAATTGATCCATTTTCTCAGAATTCACAAAAATCAGATATTCAATATACAACACAGTTTCAAAACTTGAAACCAACCTTTTAAGTATTTGGAGAGGAAAGTTCAGTTTGTGAGGTTAAATTAAAATCTTCAATCTAACATCTGGGAAAATGACACATAAAAATCAGTAGCAAAAGAAAACTATTCCAGATCGCTTGAAACAATAAGAGCATAATAAAATACTTGGATGTTTTTCTTGGATCAGAAACCACACATCAGCTTTCAGGGGCAGAAAAAGAAGATTCCATATGCTCAATTTAAAAAGAAACCTCAATTGTCATCTGTCATGCCTCCTTATCCAGAGCCTACCTCAGAGCGAAAATTAACTGTCAGACCTGCTAGGCAATTTCTCACCCCTGAATTTCTTAAACAACTTACACAAGAGGAGGTCTATTTCAGCTCACGTTTTCAGGGGTTACAGTTCACAGTCATCTAGCTCCACTGTATCTGGGCATGTGGTGAGATAGAGCATCACGATGGTGGAGGGTGGGGTGAACAGAGAGAGATGTCTCATGGTAGCCAGGAAAGAGGGGGGAGGGAGAAGGGGAGGAGTGAAGGGGAGGGGGAGAGGAACAGGGAAGAAAGGAAAGGAGGAAAGGGAGAGATCCAACTAGGCCTGACCTACTAATAGTCCATTTAGCTATGAACTGGCCAAGGGATTGATNCCGTGATGAAGTTAGTACTTTTATGATTCAGTTACCTCTCAATATTCATATTAGCTTGAGACCACGCCTTCAAACATTGGAACCCTTTGGAGAGGGGAGGACACTTCAAATTTGAAATGTTATAAGACCCAAGAGATCACACACTGCATATGCTTATCACTGAACCTGGATGCCAAAAGATGGTTCAAGCAAAACTACAGCTTGTGAATAGCATCATTATAATTTATTATTACATTTTCCATTATAAAATGTTGAGGGACATGAAACATACATAAATATAATTTTAAAACATAAATATAATCTGCTTAGACTCTTTTTTTGTTTGTTTTAATTTTTGAGACAGAGTTTTACTGTGTAGCTCTAGATGGCCTAGAGCTCACAGAGGTTAACTTGCCTCAGCCTCCAGAATGCTGGGGTTAAAGGCATGTCACTCTACTTGGACTCTTTAGTGGTAGTTTGGCTTTTATTTTGGCTGTTGTTATTTGTTTTCTGAAACTGGTTCCACTGTAGCTCTGACTGACTTTGAACTCTGTGTTGCTGATGACCTGATCCTCTTGCCTCTCTATCCCCCTCCCCAAGTACTGAAATTGCTGGCATGAGTTACCACGCACAGCTGGAATGCTAAATTTTCAACCAGGGTGTAAGCATGCGTCTTGGTGTCATGGTCTGCAAATTCCAGAACTCAGAAGACTGAGCAAGGAGGATCATGAGTTCAAGGCTGGCCTCAGCTGCACAGTGAGAATCTTCAAATTAAAATAATCGCCTTTGTTTGCTCTTTGTGTTGGTTCAGCTTGTCTATGAATAGTATGTTACTAGGGCAAGGACTAGGGCCCTAAAGTAACAAGCAACTGGCATGTTTTCCCCCTTTGCAAAAAACCTCTTTGAAACCCAGAAAGAGGGATATTTAAATAGTATTTTATTCTTGCTTTCTTAAGAACTGTACAAGCTAGGAAGGGGACAGAGGACCTACAGTCAACAGATTTGGCAAATGCCTATGACACAGATTCACTTATGGGCTGGTTATGCCTCACCAAAATTTTGTGCTTGCAAAGCTATGAAAGAGAAGAAAATGGGGATGGAGAAAAGGCAGGCTTCCTTGCCATTTGGCCTGTCTCTAGGATAGAGAGATGGAGTTTGAGAAGGTCCAGTCACACAGATTATTCTCTGCGCATCCTTTACAGAATGAGCTCTTGAAGTTGTTCTACAAAACATCTTAAGCATCTCCTCAAAGGCTAGTTAGTGAAAGACTTAGATGCAAGAGGTGTGAGCTCAGAACGCACCGCCACTAGGGTGCAGCAAAGGTCATTCCTTGGGGCATCAGCCGGTTAGCATTTCACAGTTCAAGGGGAGCCAACTCCACCTTCCGCCTACTGAAGTGCTTTTCACTCTCACACGTTACAACCCCAGGAGGGGCATTCTACTTCTAGCCTGATGTTCAGATGCAGGAGAGTCAGTCCTAATGGAGCTCCAGGTAATAGTGCTGGGGTGGTAGGGCTGCCACCTCCTGGTGCTAACATTTGTGCTTGGATAATTAGGAACAGAGAGCTAATGGTGATGAGACACCAGCTCAGAGCATTCTGCTATGAAGAAATACCTGTTGACATCTTAAATTTTGGTATGCAACATTGATTTTTATAGCTGTTTTTTTATCATTGAGAAATGATTTTATTGTTGTTGTTGTGGGGAAGAGGTATAATAAAACACACTAATTTTAAGTTGCATCTAATTTTAGAAAATTAAAATGCAAAAATGTGTTCTGAAAATTTAATAAAAGAGTATATATAAATAATTCAAATAGCCATGGTGTGTGCATGTGTGCATGCGTGTATGTGTGTGCATGTGTGTGTGTACATACTCAGACATGCACAGTCTTATATCGAAGGTAGTACAGTGGACAGGGAGTTTACATGCTTATGCTTTTGATCTTGTGTCTTCCTAATTATTCCTCTTCTTTGCCCACACTGAAATGTACTCATAGAGCATTTCCTTAAGGCCAGTCAGTACTCAGCTGAAATTTCAGAGTGAAGTTTACCATATGGTTTCCAATACNTCAGCCACACTAGAGGAGCACCCAGAAGTTTCCCTTCTTCAAAAGAGTTAGAATATTCATTTCTTTTAAAAAGAGAGCCAAGTACAATTTTAGGTCAAATAGATTGGTAGAAGTGGCCTTTGGATCGTCTCTCAGTAATACTGTGGGGTGGGTGTATGTTCCACTCTCATAAATCAGCTCTTTGCTGCCTTGTGTATATTTCCAGCTGCCAATGATGGCCAGACAGTTTACAGCAAGCAGGAATAAGGCTCCTGTGACCAGCATTTCTGAAGGGCTGAGAAACAATGGACTATTAGTAAAATGAAGAAACTGGATTAGATCTAAAAGGTTTATTCACTCAACAAACATGTATAGGGCATCTACTATGTATCTTACATTAGATTGCTTCTGAAAATATTAAGATAAGAGGATAGAGTTCAGGCAGAAACCAAGCAAAGCAAAGTAGGAAAACCCTTCCCAAAGATATCTGTTAAGACAGAGTCAACATTATGCAAAATGGATGTCAGTTGCTTGCCAAAAATCTTCTTCTTCTGCCTTCCTTATACAAGGATACCATGGTGAGATATTCTTTTTGACAAATGTTGCATTACTGACTCTTGATAGATATGAAACTATTATTCAGACGATCACAGATCACAGAAATCAATAAAACTGGGTTTGTGAGAGTCAGAAACCTCAAATAGTCCCAAGTGGTGGTCACTGTGTAGTAGTACCTACCTTTGCATAGTTCTGTCTCACATTGTAAAAAACTTGGTCAATGTAACCAGTAATGTACTCTCACTTACTTTCCCTCTCTCTTGGATCAATAGCTCAGGAAATACCAGATATCATTGTGTGAACAGACCTACAGGGAGGTCCGAGTGATAAGGAGCTGGTTTCCTGCCAACAGTCATGAAAACAAGCTCTTTTTTATTCAGTCCCTTAGATGAGGGCATCATAGACTTTTTCCATTTGTGATCTCATTTTGCCTGGAAAATTCTTATGTGACCTTGGGTATATAGGCATTGAAAAAATAACTGTACATAGCAAACATTTACCAATAATCAACTAATTAAAACAATTCTTTGGTATATGAGTAATTTGCTAAAATTTACCAATCAGAAGAATGCACTTGTTTGTTTTTGCATAAAAAATTANATATTGGCTGAATATTTGATACTACAGGATACACAAAGAACAAGGCAAATGTGGGAGTCTGCCAAAGTCCAGCTCCGACCAGTTGAAGGGTTCTTGGAGGGAGGAGAGAAGAACCAGGAAATGATTAGATAGAAATATAGATGTATTAGGGAGAGAAAGACAGAGACACAGGATAGTTTTGGGAGGGCCCTGGGTCAATACTCAGTTGCCTCAAGGTTTATTCCAAAAAGCTTTTTATACAATGTCGAGGGGAGCAGCAAAAGACCTCCCCCTTTCAAGATCAAAGCACAACATACAGCCAAGTGTAGACCTTCAAAACACCTGGTAACCACACCTGTGACCAAATCATCCCATTATGCAGCCTTGCTGGGTAAAGCAAGCTCAGGTTCTCTGACCTTGAGTAAGCTCTTACTAGGCTCCATGGGCCCCTACAGGCAAAATAAGAAAATCCTTTCTAAAGATATTTATAAAATAGAGAGTCCAACATTACACAAAATGAATGTAGAACACCTTTAATGTCTTTTAGAGTTGGTCAATAGTGTGATTTTATAGTTGCCATTGCTGAGAATTTCATTTTACATAAAAACAGCACAAAATGTCAGAAGCATATTTTAGATCATTTGAGAAATCATCAGCAATTTTATTTTAATCCACAGCCAAAATTAATTTAACAAACTTTTAAGCGAAATTCAAGTCAGTGACTCAAATAGCAGTTTTAAAAGTGAAACATTCTAATGGAACCCAATCCAAAGATAGACTAATTTGATTCTCATGTGGTGAGGAATGACAGTAGGAAGTGATTACAAGTCTTTGTTTTCCATCATTAAACCACTATGTTTCTACAATAGTAGGAAACTGTATGTGTACAGTAAGCACTGTAACTCATCCCACCCAATAGGCTTGAATCTGAGCCCATGCCCAGGCAGCATCCATTAGCATTGCATGGCGTGATGACATGCACAGTGCAAGGTGCATATGTTGTATATTCAGAATTGAGGCTAGAGTGAAGTTGTGTGATACAACACAGGAGAGCAATGACCAAAACACCTCGGATTCATTGCACGTTTGATCTTGAATGAGGTTTTGGTGTTGCACGCCCAGAAAACTTTTACTATGGCCAAAGTTTTTGTGCCCCTCCACAGTGGGTTATACAACCCATCCCGGGACAGGAGCCACAGTCTAAAAAGCTGTCCATTAGGTGATCACAGCCTCTGGGAACAGTTCTCACTACAACCTCAGGAGATGTCTTAAACTATGTCCATAGTTAATCTTCTCTTGGACTTGGGACTCCTAAAAACTGACGAAATAAATGTTTGTCGTTTTAAGCTTCTAAATTTGGAAGTTCCTTGTCACACAGCCAGTACGGGTTTGAAATGATGTCAGATTAGAAACATATAGAAGTTGCAGGGCCCACAGGCATTCTTACAATTATGCATGGTTTATTTACAATCAACACGGGAGGAGTCTGGTCTAATGAGTTTTGTTTAATCCACAATGGATGTTGGGCATAAATCTAACTTGGTAGTGGGCCAGGGGAAGCTGCCCCTTATTTTCTATTCTTAATTATTGGCCTATTTTCCACTTTCTCTAATCCTAAAATTTTTCCTATTATTTAAATAATATTGATGAACTTAATACTAAGTAGGGCATAATGTTCAAACTTTATTTAATTGCGTAAGTGGAGGCTTTACAGTAATGAATTATGCAGGTAATAACCTGGTAAAAGAAAAACATTTTAAGAATACTTCACTATTTATTTACCTTTCCTCTTCTATGTGTATGTAATTATGTCTGAGTAATTCATGGATAAGCATAAGAAGCATTATTCATATGTCAAATGACTATGTTTTCTTTTCAATACTAATAAAAACAATGGTACATATTATAGCCAATGACTTTTTTTTAAAAATTGAAATAAGATCTCTCTATGTAGCCTAGGCAGACTTTGAACCCACAATCCTTCTGCCCAGTTCTTTTTGTGCTGGAATTCCACCATGCCCACCTAAATGATATCTGTGATTGGATATAGAAGTCCAGTTTTGTGTGGTATCTTTCTAGAAGGATTTGCAAGGAGTCATTTGGGCCCTAAGCATGGTTTACTGTAGTGGCTATTTAGGGGTGCCAGTCTTGGGAGACAGAGACATGTAGAAACCTGTNGAGACAGCTGTTACAGAGTCAAGAGGATGGCTTAACATGGGATCTAAAATTTAGCACTGATCTTTGCAGAGTGCTCAAAGAGTTGATGTGGTATGTGTGTGTGTGGGAGAGAGAGAGAGAGAGAGAGAGAGAGAGAGAGAGAGAGAGAGAGAGAGAGAATTTGGCAGACAACTATTGATCCTCAACATGTTATTTCTAACCTCCAAGAATGCTTTTCAATATTCACCCACATGCTCAAGGCAAATGCCTTCAAGTTGCCCTTTATCTTCTTTCTCTCAAACTTAGTATCTCACACTTAATATGCCAACAAACCCTTCCAATAAAAATAAAATAATATATAAAAAGTAACAATAAAAATAAAAACAGTTCTAAATGTGCACAGAATCCAGTGACTTTGTGTTACCACCAGCCATGCTTGAGTCCTTGTCCTTTCTCTTGNATTGTTTATTCCTACTCAACTGGACTCTATTTCTGTTCTTGCATCCTGCAGTCTACAGAGTAGCCAGGCAGTGATCCTTTCGAAAAGGATCTACTTAAAATACATCTCTACTCTGAGTTCGAGAGGGAATGAAGTTTGATCCTCTGTAAGGGCAGCTGCTGCTTTGAACAATGAAGCTGTCTCTCCAGCCCCAGTATTCCTCTTTCTAATGGACTCTTATGCATACTGTGGGGTGGGGTGTAGCTCTGCAGTTCATGTAGAGTGCACCATGAGCAGGCCAGGACAATGAGGACATCTATCATTGCAAACACTGATTATTTCTTTGTGTGGGGAAAATTGACTGTCCTTTCAAAGAGCTATCTTGAACTACTCCACTTATGGTCAATTGTATTTATTCTACTGCACTAGAACTCTGGGCTCTTTTGCTCTTACTCAACTATACCCCAGTTGGACTAGAGTTTCTGTCCAGTCTAGAATTCAGTCATCTAAATAAAGAGTGATATTTGACATGCAGTTGACATGGGTTGCTGAGTTCTAGTGGTGGTGGTAGTGGTGGGGACAGACTAGTTCTCGGGTGAAGTTCTCCCATACACAAACTATCTTCAGTCACTTTCTGCTTGAGATTATCAGTGAGAGACCTGGCAGTGGCCTTTGACCTATGGGCTCAATTATAGCCCTTACGATCATGACATTTTTTTAAGAAGTGAAAAGATTGGAATTAAGCTCAGACATGAGCTTAAATGGGAAAATCATGCTGGTGAGAGACCCAAGATAGGACCTGTCTCTAGATGCCACTCCTCCTGTGAAAGCTCTTGCTTTCCAAACCTGGGTCAATCAATGGATAGTTCCCAGGGGCCAACAGGCAACGCCTACCAAAGCTGCTCACGCTGAGTGGTCCTGCATTTGCTTTTCTGTCAGGGTTCAGACGTCCTGGCTTTGACTGCCCACAAAGGGATTAGAAAGTATGTATTTGGAAAGGAGTGACATGGGCAGTGTGCTGTGTGGGTCTGCGGGAGCACAAGGTGGCCTTTACAGCCTTATGCAGGGAGTGTCACACAGGTGCCCCGTTCTGTGGAAACCGGGGAAACAGCATTTGGCTTCATGTACCAGACAGAAGTGCAGGCCATGACTGAGAAAACTGCTTGATATACAGGCAAAGTCTTTTCTGTCTGAATGTGTAAGAGGTTGTCTGAAAAACTATCTCCAGATGCGGCTGTGGCTCAGGAGCAGAGTACTTACCTGGCAGGCATGAGGCCCCAGGTTCAATCCCTAGTACTACCCAAACCAAATCAAACCAACCAACCAAACAAACAAACACAAAGCACCGCCAACAACACCAACACAACAAAACTCCCACACCTCATTGAGAACAGATTGAGAAGAAGCCAGAGTGATGGTAGAAGTAACATTACTTCTAACATTACTTCTAATGTTACTTCTAAGTAACAAAAAGCCAAGGAAATGTTAGAAACCCTACTGTTTTATGAATGGAGTTCTGTTGGATGTAGTTTTGGAAATTAAGAAACGAACGTGATCAAAAGAAGGAAAATGTGTGTTCAAGAAAGGATTTCACTCTCATTTCTTTCTCATAAAGATACCAAGGAAGATTATACTGGGTCTTTAGGGAGAGAGGAAGGGAGGGGAAGGGAGGGGAATTGAATTGCAGACCCTAAAAACTACAATAAAGGAATAAGGGCTTCCTTCAGTGATTTTAGCATCCTTTAGAACTGTTTTGATTGTGGGGACCCCACAATCCCTGTAATACTGAATGAGTAGAAGTCCGAGGGTGTGCTGGGTCCAGATGAAGCTCCAATTTATAGTAATAGATGGATAGAGAAAATATTTTTATTGTATAAGAGAGGATAACTTTTAATAGTTTGGTGGGTGGGTTATTAAACCCAAAGCTTTCAGTGATGTTTCCTGATGAACATGCTTACCTTTCATTAGTTTAAAAAATACAGGAGAGCATTCATTGCCTATAGTTAGTGATGAAGATACGATGAAGGCCTCGTATTATGATGGAAGCTAACAACCCCGTGGACTTTGGAGTGTGCAATTGAGGTCATTTGAGGTCATTTGAGGTCATGGAGCTGACAGGTTCGTGCTGCTTTATCTAGATTCCCATTAGTTTCCTGAGACTAATGACACAGCATGACTCTGCAAGACTAGACAGATCCTTTGAGAGTCAGAGGCAAGGCCTTGGCCTTGCACAGGAGCTCACAAACTTAATTAATTGATTACCACAAGGATTTATATAGCTACCATTTATGACACGCCCAAAGATAAAGCCTTACAGTATATTTCTGGCAAATATAAATTTTGGTTTATCTGAAAATAAAAAAAAACAAGAAAAATAAACAAAAGGGCACATCATACTTCCAGGAGTGAGATTTACACCCTACACAATTTCTGAATTGACAATTGACAAACTGACAATTTCTACACCACGCCTTTTAAAATAAACATACAATTCTGGTGTACTGTCTTAGTTAGGTTTTCAATTGTGATGAAACACCATGAACAAAAGCAAGTTGGGGAGGAAAGGGTTTATTCGGCTTATACTTCTACGTTGCTGCTCATCACCAAAGGAAGTCACGACAGGAAATCCAACAAGGCAGGATCCTGGAGGCGGGAGCTGATGCAGAGGCCATGGAGGGGAGCTGCTTACTGGCTTGCTTCACATGGCTTGCTCAGTCTGCTTTCTTATAGAATCTAGGATCAACAGCCCAGGGATGGCACCACCTACAATGGACTGGGTCCTCCCCCATTGATCACTGTTTAACAAAATGCCTTACAGCCCAATCTTATGGAGGCATTTTCTCAGTTGAGGCTCCTTGCTCTCAAATGACTCTAGCTTGTGCCAAGTTGACATAAAACTAGCCAGTACATCTACTTACTGAAAATTATTACTATCAGCTGCATATTTGGATATGCTGAGGTAAATTTATGAAGCTTCTTTGCTGTAGTCTCATTTTCAACTATGATGTTAATTTTGCCCCCCCAACTTCAAAAACAATTCCTGAGATGTGTTTTTTTCTTTTCTTTTGTCCTTTTCTATCTCTAGCCAAACAGACACAAAATTGCAAGTGTTATATCTTTTGATATTATTGTCTACAAGTTATTGTAGCAGGTATGAATGCATTATTTCAAGATATATATATATATATATCTTAAATACAAGTTGATAGCAAGGATCAGGTTTTTATTTAATCAGAAGGTTAAGGTTAACAGAGCCAATGTAAATGAGAATATCAGACTGACATATATGGTAAGTAAAACAATAAATAACCCCTGAAATTAGATTGCTAAATCATATGCAAATCTGGCGAGTGCCTTTACGTGGCAATAAACCCAGACTTGCAGAGCTAGCTCCTCTTCCTGTTAGAGGTTATTGGTAGTCACTAGTCTTTACAATTTAAATAGCTAACTTCACAGGCCCTAAGTGGCCGTCACCAGTGCTTAAGTTCTACTGCAGATGGATGTGAAGTAGACTTGTTTACATGATATTAGAACATGGCAGAATTGGAGCCAAGGAGATGGCTTGTTCAGTCAGATGCTATGAGGATCTGTTTGGATCTCCACTTCTGTGGAAGGTGGCTGTGTTGGTGTGAACCTGTAGCCTCAACACTGGTGGGGCCGAGAAAGGTTGTTCCTGGGAGTGTACTGGACAGCCTTGTCTAGATGAGACTGAGCTCCAGATTCAGTGAGGGACCTGGTCTCAGAATTTAAGGTGGAGAGTGGTAGAGCAAGATACCTTGATCTGCACTCATACACACACACACACACACACACACACACACACACACACACAGGAATCATATTTGTGCCTCTTCTCAGCTTTCTCATAGTTTTCTTTATATGGGTTGTAAAATGTAGTAATTTTAGCATTTAGTAATATGAAATAGAAAGTAATGTTTGTTTTGACAAGCTTTTATAAATGTTCATGTGCCATCACAGTCGTTTTGTGTGCACATGTGTGTGTGTGTGTGTGTGTGTGTGTATGTGTGTGCGTGTATCTGAGTGCACCACTCATGATTGGGTTCTGATTATGTTTCCCTTTTGCTACTCCATCATTTAATTCTGTCCTTTACCCCTGCTCACTGTGCAAATGTTTTTGACTCNTATATAATTTTGGAAGTTAATAGAATTATGATGTAGAGGAAAATGTTGAAGACTATGTTGCCCGTAACATTATTCCCACNGTCCCTAAGAAGAGACCCCAAAGAGTGGAACTTTGTGAATGACTCCTCTGTGGATACAGCTCAGCTTCCTCTCTGATCTCCTGCCCTCACTCCCACGTCTCTCAGCATTGCTCCCATTCANGCCTACCCTGGATGGACTGGTAATTGCCTTCTGTGGCAACTACTTCCCTTATCAGAGGCGATACAAGATCATTTCCTAGTGTTCAACCTCTAGGTNCAATAATCTCTNTCATGGCATTTCTGAAACTCTGAGTTATGCATGTTTGTCCATTGGGGTGCATCAACTTGACACTATGTGATGAACACTGGACTCATAAAACAATTTTTTTTGGTATTCCATTTCTCACCCCTAAAGAATAAAAACAAACAAACAAACAAACAAACAAAAAAACCCCACAACCCTCCAACAGTCAAAGGCAATTATTTTCCAAAGGGTGGAGGAAGATAAACTTTTACCTAGATATAAAATATTTTCTGGGTTTCTGCTCTCGTGTATGTGACATATTTACTACCTGACCTGTAATTGTTTTCCTTCTGCTATTCTTCTAAATTATGCCTCTTTCAAATACTCTTGAGTTATCTGCCCCTTTCCAAACCCCTTTGATATTGAAGCTATTGAGTAAACGTTGAAATAATCACACTTCTGAGAGCAGATGGTAAGGATCCTATTTCACGTGCTTTATGCAGAAGGAAGTCTTCATGGAAGAGTTTGTTCTCTCTATTCTCCTGTCAGCTCTTTTTCTCCCAGAAACCACACAGGGAGTTATTCTAGTTAAACATATTGTGTTCGGTGAGAATTTGGCAAGANAATGGNAGAGAATTGTGAGTTGAATTGTGGANACCACGAAGATGTACTGGGATCCCAATTCCCGGTATTATGGATGTGACTTTATAAGGACATATAGAGTATGTAATTAATTTACCATGAAGTAATACTGAATTAGGGAGGACCCTGTTCCAACATGAGTGGTGTCCTTATATGGGAAGAGGGGAAGAAACACAAGCACACTCATAATTGCAAGGATGTATATACAAGTGTGGGTGCAAGGGTGTGTGTAGCACACAGGTGGCCATGCAGACATGGAGGCAGAGAATGGAATTAAGTTGCCGCCGGCAAGTCAAGGACTACCTGAGAGACTACAAGGGTAGAAGAGACAAGGAAGGATTGTTACTCCCTTAGATGCCTGTGAGGAAGCACACCTCTGCCAGCACCTAGATTTTAGGCTTCCAGCCTCCAGGACAGTGAAGAAATAAAAGTCTGTTGTTTCAAGCCAGTTGTTGATATATTGTTACAACATTGCCACTGTCCTCTTAGGCACCGTGAATGACATCTATCACATGACATTTGTTGTGTCATTTGATTGACTGACTTGTGCATTCCACTAGAACATATGTTCTAGAGTACAGATTCCTGGGTGTAAAATCTAGATCAAAGTTCAAGGCATATGACCCAGGGCATGTTGTCTGACTACCACCCAATATGTCTACAATTTTCTCAGATCATTGCAATAGCCTTAAATGCTAGGTATTAATATCCCCACTTAAGG
>LZPO01075870.1:613008-628074 GCA_001675575.1 Neotoma lepida
TGTGAGCTCCCCACCCTTTGCCCCATCCCACTCACTTCCTCCTCCTCAGAGGTAATTATTACCCTGACTCCTATCATCCTAAATTGCTTTTCCCTGCTTTTGAACTTTATATAAATGGAGTTACATAGTATAGTATGCACTCTTATGTTTGAAATAAAGCCTGGCTTCTTTTACTCAATATTGTGTATGTGAGATCATTATTATTGTTGGGTGTATCTGTAATTTATTTATTTTTTTGTTGTTGTCATATGATGTGTGTGTGTGTGTGTGTGTGATTTAGGTGTGCATGGCATATGTGCACTTCTGTATGCAGATGTGTGTATGCTAACAGGGCCAGGGGAGGATGCTGGCTATCCCAATCTATCGCTCTCCAAGCAGAGTCTCTCCTGGAACTTGGAGCTGATGCTTTCTTGCCAGGCAGCCGGCATGCTTCTGTGATCCTCCTGTCTCCACCTCCACAGTGCTGGAGTTACAGGTGCATGTGAGACCACTCCTGGCTTGCTATCAGGGTTCTAGGATCCAGGCTCAGATCTTCACAGTTGCACAGCAAATTCTCACAAGCACTGGGCCATTTGGCCATTTCTCCANCCTCCGTAGGCCATTTCCCCCTCCTCTGAATGACCACATCCAAGTTTAGCTACTGTTGAACACGTGACTTGATCTCTGTGTGGAGCCATCAATCTTCTTGGAATGTNTGGGGCTAATCATTTTTGTGCAAGCATTCCTCTCTGTTTCATTATTAGAGAACAATTAGGTTGTATGGTGTGTGTTATGTCAAGTTTAGTACTTATTATGTGGCAAAACCATTTATAAATTGATTATACTTCATTTTCCACAGGGTATGGGCACTCCAGAGGCTTTACATCTTTATAAACACATACTACCATCATTCCCCTGGTAGATGTGTATGTGTTGGTGGCGAGCAGAATGCCATGGCNTGCATATGGAGATCAGAACACAGNTTTATGGAGTCAGTTCTGTCTTTCACCTTTATTTGGGTTCTAAGAATCCAGCTCGGTCACCAGGCTTGTGGCAAGCCCCTTTACCTGCTGAGCCATCTCGCTGGCCCNATATTTAAGTATTCTTGTGGCAAATGTAGTGAGTTGATTTCAGGGTAACTAACTTCTACNTATTACCAGTGTTCCAGAGGGTAAATGAACATGGACAATTTTTATTCTTGTATTCTTTCTGAGTGGGGATGCCTTTCNCATACACACTTGAGAGTTTGCATCAAAACTTCAGAAGCCATACATTCAAAGACCATAGAAAGGTGTACATTGTTTCAGTCGGCNTAGGTGGCTATAATAAAATGGCAAAGACTGGGAGGTATACATAGCAGGAGTTTATTTTCTACAGTCCTGAAGGCTGGAGTCTGACAGCAACGTCTCCATGGCTGGATTCTGGAGAGGATCCCCTGGCTCGCAGACCACTGTCCTCAGTGAGGCTTCATGTGGCCTTCTTCACTGTATACACATTGTGGGGTTGGAGAGAGGTGAAGGGAGAGAGAGAGAGAGAGAGAGAGAGAGAGAGAGAGAGAGAGAGAGAGAGAGAGAGAGAGAGAGAGAGAGAGAACAGGAGAGTACTATTATCCTTTTGTAAAGCCATCAATCCAAGAGGAAGAGGATTATCCCCTTTAACTTCTTCGGACCTAAATTACTTCCCCAAAGTTCACTCTCTAAATACAGTCAGATTGGGATTTGGGCTTTGAACCAGGAATTTAATGGGACAAGACGATTCAGCCCAGGTATATATGAATGTGTCTCAGGCTTTCTCTTTTCTCTGTTTCTTTGTCTCATAGTTGATAACATGTGGAGTAACAGATTTTGTGCACATGAGAGTAGTTTACATTAAAGTCATCTTATCCTCCCAAGTCCAGCGATTGGTGACTGTTAACTAGGTTAATTATGGTGAGGAGTGAGTGAAAGGGAAGAAAGCAGGGATAATGGATAGAGAGCCGGGTTGGGCTGAGCTGCTGTGTGTTAAAGGGTCCCTTTCTCAGAAGATACACAGGGAGTGCTGAATTTCTACCTACCATGATCTATCATCCATGTATCCTACCTATCATTTATCTACCCATCCATCCATCTATCATCCACCCGCCCATTCATCATCTATTCATCCATCTGTCAATCATCTATCTACCAATCTATTATTCTATTCACCCATAAAGCTTCTCTTTTACAATGTGGGTCAAATTGTCACCTTCTCATTTTACACTTGTCTGGGGAATGTATTAACAATTCTAAATGAAATACCTATTCACAAAACGCTTTGATTTTGCAGGGTTTAAATTCATTAACTTTTTTGTTTGCTTGTTTGTTTTTGGTTTTTTGAGACAGGGTTTCTTTATGTAGCTTTGGTGCCTTACCTGGAACTCACTCGGTAGCCCAGGCTGGCCTCGAACTCACAGAGATCCGCCTGCCTCTGCCTCCCGAGTGCTGAGATTAAAGGCGTGCACCACCACCGCCCGGCTTGTTTGTTTTTTTAAGAAAGGGTTTTCCTGTGTAGTCCTGGATGTCCTGGAACTCACTCTGTAGATGAGGCTGACCTCGAACTCAGAGATCTGCCTGCTTCTGCCTCCCGGGTGCTGGGATTAAAGGTGTGTGCCACCACCACCAGGCTNATTAACTTTNCCATGTTGTCTTACAAGTTTGATTCTATCCAACATGTTATGACAGTCTAGCATGTTCTAATTTTTTCTCTTTGTTGTTCTCTAGAAATGATACCTTTAAGTTTTTTTTTTGTTTGTTTTTGTTTTTAAGCAAGCTCTCTCTATTAGTCCAGGCTGGCTTTGGACTCAGGATCCTCCTGCCTCCACTTTTTGAGTTCTGAGATTACAGGTTTGCANCACCATGCCTGGCTGGTAAGCACTCTTTAAAACAGTCTTCTGTGCCCATTTATAATCTTCCCTTGGCTTTTGTCTAAGTTTAATAATAACAGTAAATTCAGATCAAGGCTTTATGACCTGAAATACTCATCTCTATACCAAAAGAATTAACCTGTGGTGTGACAAGTCAAGCACTGTGATACATTGCTTCATATCCATCATTGTGTTTACAGTCACAANCCNNGGGAGAAGCTTGTATTCTTATCCCACTTTTTCTAAANCATAAAATTTCAGATTGCAAGTATGATANAACTTGTCTAAGATTGTATAGCTAATNGTGCCTGAGCCATCCAGGATGTGAATCAAGTCTGATGGACTCTGAAAACTGTCTTCACCTCTCCACCAAGAAACATTTCGACAGTAGGAGAAGGCACAGGTGCATTGTGACTTTGGTACCATGCAGTGTTATACAACATTGACACTTCTGTTCCCAAATAAATTTTCTTCATATTTTGACAGTAAACAAAAGCATGAAGTGNATGCATGGGTACATATATTATGACCTCANCTATGCAGATAAACAAACATATATGAATACTTGTATTGTTTATTCTTCCTGTTTCTGGGACAAAAGACCTTGACAAAAGCAACNTAAGTGAGAAAGGGTTTGTTTGGGCTCACGGTTGTAGACCACNTTCCATCATGGTGGGGACATCATGGCGGCAGGAGCTTGAGGCAGCTGGTCACAGTGCATGCAGAGTCAGGAGGAAAGGGAGATAAATGTTTGTGCTCAGGTCCCTTTCTCCTTTTGGTTCAGTCCGGGACCCCAGCATGGGGCATGGTGCCACCCATGGTGGGCTGGGTCATCCTACTATAACTAGCCTAATCAAGATCATCTTCCGCAGGCGTGCCCAGACGCTTTCTTCTCAGTGGATCCTAGATCTCCTAAAGTTGACAATTCAGATTAACCATCACAATNCTCAGAGGAAAAAAAAAATGGAAGCGGTATGTACAAATAAGGATAATTCTCATGCTAAATATGGTTAGACTATCCACTGTCATTTTCCCATGGTATAATTTCTCTAATGAATATGTATTGCTTTTGTACTAAAAAAAAGTGATGAGATATCTTTAACACTTATAAGACAGAAAGTCTAAAAACATGATTTTTGTGATAAAAAGAATTAGTCCATTTAATAACTGCTATTAGCACTGCCATTAGCACAGTGCAAACCATTCCATTTGTGATCTGTTTCTGAGGTGCCTGGCTATCAGATGCTCATGTACAACGTCATATTCTCCTGCTTGCCGAATTCTCTTTCTTTATCTGCTGTATGTTGGAGATAAAGTGGAAAGTGTGTTTCTCCTTGGGAGGTTGGCATTTGGATGAGGCGGCTGCTTTTCTCAGCTTAAAGAAGATAAAAGGTGTTATCAAGTAATGTTTTCTTTCACCTCAGATGTCGGTCCCACGCCAACAATTGGAATTGATTGAACTCTGGTGCTTTCTGATTTAAGAGCCTAACACTGGGGATCTACCCACTCTGAATTTTACAAATCAATGGATAAACTCAAAACAAAAACCTGTTTCAGGGCACCTTAATGTTTATCTGCTGGTGAGATAAACACTAGTAAACAGGCATTTTTGACTGAGTTTCAGTAATAACACTATGTGATCTATACTGGATGATAAAATTTTGCCTAGAACTTTACATAAGGATAAAACAAACANGAGGGGAAATTACTTGAAAAAACTTTATCTTAAAAAAACAACAACCAAAAACACTGCGCCCCCAATAAAACCCTTGTCTTGCTTGCAAGCAGTGCACTGCCATAATTGCAGACAAAACTCCAATACACATAATTAAAAAAAAGTCTTCTTATTTGCATTCTTGATCAACTTAATTTCATATATCTACACAAAAATCTTTTGTGATCCTTTAAAAAAGATTGTTTTTTAAATAAATGTATGTGCCTGTGTGTGTATCTGTATGAATGCATGGCTCTTGTGTGTGGGTGCCCATAAAGGACAGAAAAGGTCAGATTACCTGAAACTGGAGTTATAGGTGGTTGTGAGCCACCTGATGTGCGTGCTGGGAACAGAATTCTGGTCCTCTGGAAGAGCAGCAAGTTCTATTAACTGCTGAGACATCTCTCCGGTTCTATCTTTTGTGACCTTTGGTAGTATTTTCATTACTGTCAATGGGACGCAGCATCCATGAAGCCCCTGTGTAGTTTGTACTTGACTNAAAGATATTGCTTCTCAGAAGCCTAGAAACCCATGAGCCAGGCAAAAAGAAATAGTGTTATATAACATTATGCACGAGGAATACAATGACTGCCTAACTGGTTAGTTGGTCCCAAAGTCGTTTGGTATTCTATTTGGATGCTAGAGCTTGACTAAAAAGAATAANATGAGAGGAAAGTTCTTAAAGGGTGATATTTATTCAGTATCAACATTTTTACCTAGAAAAAAATAGTTGTCACATTTTAATCAGTAGANCTTAGAGCCGTCTATCTGGTAAACTAATGAGAGCAACTCTTTACAAATGGTTTTAGGTGATGGACTGGTTTCTTGTTTTGTTGCTGACCAACACTTTTAGGGAATACAGTAAAACTGAATGACTGAAGTGATAAGAAAATGAAAAGAAGACCTGGAAAACCAACTTGAAAAATGTTGCTCTCAACAGATGTATATATGCTGTCAAATTTTTGTAAACATTGTAGATTCGTCTTACCAACCTCTTGTCACTTCATGTGCCCCCTCCCTGCCCCCAAGAATTGAATATAGGGTCTTGCAAATGCTAAGTAAGTGCCCTACCATTGAGATGTGAGTTTCTCAAACTGATCTTGAACTCACTCACAGTCCCAAGCAGATCTTGAACTTGTGATCCTTCTGTCTCAGTCTCCCATGTATCTGGGATTACAGGCCTTCATCACCGTACTCAGATTCCCATGTTTCTGTTTCCCTGAACAACTAGTAAATTGTTCTCAGCCCCAAGCCCGTATGCTGACTCTCTTTGAACAGCGCTGGCGTGGATTCCTCTTTCTTTGAGTTCTGCTGCTGTTTGGCCTGATTATCCAATCTGATTATGGAGTGGAATGAGTTCATTGACCTCATCCACACCTTGGAGAGGTCTGGATAATTACACCTGTCTGGGAAAGAGCTGCCTGTGGTTTCCTGATGCAATCACTCTGTTTAAAAACACAGAGGCTTGTGTCCTCAGAGTTCAGCTGGCNTTGGTTTTACATGATTACTCTAGTGGGTGAATGGCAGGGGAATCCCATGAAAAGATTCCCCCCCTTCTGGGCAAAATCTCCAAGTGTTTTACAAGGCTGCNGATGAGATAGGGNGGCACAATGTGTGGTGGCACTGTGGCACCATGTGAGGTGCTCATGGTCACAGCAGTGATGGCAGGATTTAGCTGCTCCTGTTAACATTGGGTAACTGTCATGGCTGGTACAGACAACTTAATCTCATTCATTTATTTTCTCACAGCCTCAAATAGCAATCTTTCAGGTTAGTTCAGATTTGGAATTCATTCAACATTTATTCAGACTCCATTTTGAAGCAGTTTCTCACTGGTTGATTCCANCATCCCAGTGAATGGATGCAGTCTGCAGCCAGGATTTGGGACAGGGACACGGTTCCAATTCAGGGTCTTTTCTAACAGTGGTGGGCAACGCTGGCTGCCAGGCTGCACTTNACATAGTCAGCATGGCAGGTNCTTCAAGTGATGGACAGCTGGCATCTCTCCAGCTGCTGCNTCTCCTGCTTCATCTTTCNGCTGACAGGTACACCGANNAGGCCTTAGCCTATCACATATGCTGGGGTTTCCAGTATGTCCTTTTAGCATGGGAGCTGCTTGGAGTTTCTCAACTGGCAGTAATGCTCTCCTGTCTTTGGCTAAATCCCACTCTTCTAAAAAATGTAATATTTTTATTAATTATTTGGGAATTTCATATAAAGTAGTTTGATCATATTTACCTCTCAACCCCTTCCATATTCTCCCTCATCACTTCCNTTCNCCTACTCACCCAACTCTGAACTTTCTTCTCCCTCTCACCAAGTTCAGTTTGTGTTGCCCAACTGCTCTTGGGAGTGGGACCTGCCCCGGANTNTGGCCACATCACCAGGGGTCACATTGTTAAAGACAGCACATTCTCCCTCTTCGATAAGCTACCAAATACCAGTAGCTCTTCCGCTACTGGTGGAAGTTCATGCCCATCTCTCCATCTTCGTGCTTGGACTTTGTCTGGTTCACAAAGGATAACCCATAGGCAAAATATAGAAATAAATCCACTTCATCTCAGCCCTGTTCTTCCCCCACTCCATGAGAACACACAAGCCCATGTCCAGGGCCAGGTGATCTAGGTAGAGAAGCTCCCCCCACTCCCCCTCATCCTCCCCCAACATCTCATCCAGTGTCCACTACCCCTTCCTAGAGCTTAAGCAGGTCTTGTGCATGGTNTCANAATTACTGTGAGTTCATATGGGCAGCTGCTCTGCTGTATTCGGAAAAGACTGTTTCCTTGAAGTCATCCGCCACCTCTGGCTTTTACAATCTTTCTGTTCCCTCTTCAGCAAAGCTCTCAGAGCCTTGGAGGGGATGTGTGTAATATGTACATCTTATTAAGGGCCGAGCATTCCACAATCTCATATCTTTTGTATATTGTCTGACCAGTTGAGGACCTCAGTGTTAATTGCTCTTTATCCCAGAGGCCATTGGAAACTTTAACACCAGGTTGTCTGACTTTGCAGCTTGGGTCTTGTCTCTTGCTTCTTTTCCTGTCTATTATGACTCCCTTTATCAAGGCTGGGATGTAGGTGAGCTCCTCTTGCAAGGCTGCAGCTTCCAGGAAACCCAAGGAAGGGGTAGTGGACACTGGATGAGATGTTGGGGGAGGATGAGGGAGAGTGGGGGTAGCTTCTCTACCTAGATCACCTGGCCCTGGACATGGGCTTGTGTGTTCTCATGGAGTGGGGGAAGAACAGGGCTGAGATGAAGTGNATTTATTTCTATATTTTGCCTATGGGTTATCCTTTGTGAACCAGAGAACTGGGATCAGCCAAGGGGGCAGTGATGTCTTGAGCTGGGGTTGGCTCCTTCCNTGGTGCAGTTGGGCTGAAAAGAACCTGGCTACTAGAAGGTGGCNTTCAAAGGACCCCACAGTTACCTGCTTCACACATAGCCCTCCCTACCATTTGTGGTGAAAGATTTCATACAGACACTCGCAGAGTTTGGCAAACCACTAAAGTCTGCTTGAGGTCTCAACTGGTCAGGATGTATTGACACCTCCAGACACCAAGGGGCTCAGATACACCACAAACACGCCAGACACTGTAGGTACAGGCCCTGATGCTTTAGAACACGGTAACCATCCCTGCATACTCTGGAGCACCACCCCAACTTGCTTCATCTCCTCTTCACTGGGATGGGAAGGGAGGGGACAATGTGGCCATAATTTCAATTCCAAATCACCCCTCAGCATCTTTTACATTCCCTAAATATCCTGGCTGTGTCTACTCCTGCTGGGAAACTTGGAAGCATCCATGAAATCTGTGTCTGATGAAACCAATGTGCAATGTCTGGAAATAAGGATAGTGGTTGGTTACCCCTGGGGGAGCATGAGGTGAAGGTGCATTCTGGGGGTGGGGCATGAGGTGCAGGTGCATTCTGGGGGTGGGGCATGAGGTGCAGGAGCTGTTCGATTTATATTATCATGTTCACTTTGTGAATGTTCACAGAGCTGACGATTTGACCCCAAAAACCTTAGTGGAAATCTCTTTGTATTACCTGGTATCCAGTATGCCATAATAGTTGAGCAAGGGCCTGTTGAGAGAAGCTGCTTCTCCCTTAGAGCCTCCAGGAGAAACACAGTCTTGTGGCATCCTGATTTTAGGACCTGACCACTAGAGTTGCAAGATAACAAGTTTGCTTTGTTTTAAGCCACAAAGCTTAAGGTAATTTCTTAGAGCCGTAACAGGAAACTCATCTAAAGTTGTTTCAAAGGAAGCTAATTCTTGTTGCCTGACTGCTAGATGCCNGGCAAGCTCTAACTAAGCTGGGATTCCAGCNCAGATTTGCCTGCATTTAGAGAACAGGAACCTATTAAGACCTATTTTTTTCCATCCAAAATGTTCCAATCTGCTAAGTTCGGTGCTACATTGAATTTCTATAAGGAGAATTCTAGAAGTCATTAATTTGGGTTAGGGCCTTGTGCTGGTTGTTGTAGTTTCCCATTGACNTTAATCACAGGACATGGTAGCAAGAGATGTTCTAAAGGATCGATCTCCTGCACTCCAGACAGAATTTCCCTTCCCTCTATTGTAGGGAAGCAATCCAATTTCCCCTTGGTAGTATGGACCAGTCACCCCTCCTAACATTGTTACTCCTTTCTTAGTCTGTTGGTTTAAGCAAACCAGAAGCCCAATTGGCCAGGTAGAAGTCTGAGTTTCCAGTTCAACGGAGTGTTTGTTGTGTCTCCTGGCAGGAGCACCCACCATCCCCATCAGGAACTAAAGCCTCTAGGACAGCCAACCGGTTAACTCTTTCTGCCTTGTGGTTGTATCTCAAGATGTGAGCTCTCAGCTACTGCTCCAGTGCCTGCCTGCCATGATTGGCTTGGATTCTGACCCTTTGAAACTGTAAGTACCAAACAAACTCTTCTATAAGTTGCTTTGGTCATGGTGTCTTCTCAAACAATAGAAAAGTAACTAAGACAGGCACTATGCCACACTGTCCTTGTACCCTTATTTGGCTACTAGTGATCTACTAGTTGTTGGCCATAGCCCCAGTACCTTGGCAGCCACCTGCTGTNTTCCAATGAGAGGAAGAAGGGAATTATTGCCNTCAGTGTTGCTGCATTCATTTCTNACTAGAAATCACCTGTCAAATGACAGTGTATCCCTTTACTTTTGAAGACAAACATGTGAACTGNTAAAATGTCAAGNTCAGCCCCATGAGAAGAAATTCTAAGGNGAATTCTCAGGACAGGTAAGATGGGGCTTGGAAGCCATTAGGGGGAGAGTGTTTGCCTGGCTGTGTACTAGGCCCTGACTTNAATCCCCACCACCACAAAAATGAATAGATTAATTAATACAAAGTCTTTTGCTTTTTGTGTTGGTAGTTTTTATTAACTTGATCAATTACCTGTGTCAGATTGGCTTGTGGGCATATCTGTGGGGGCATTTTCTGGATTAATGATTGGCATGGGGGAGTCTAGCCCACTGTGGGTGGTACTACCCCTGGGCAAGTGGGCCTAGGTTNTATAAGAAAGCAGGTGAGCAATCGAGGGAGAGCAAGCCAATCAACACTGTTTCTCCATNGTTTCTCCTTCAGNTACTGCTTCTAAGTCCCAGCCTTGACTTTCTGCATCTCCCAACGGTGGACTGTGACAGTTTTAAATCAGGGTTGGTTTGAGAATAAATCTATTCAGTATGAATAGAACTTGCTTTGTGGGGCAAGGGGTGTAGCTTGGTTTGCATCTTAGCATTCACAAAGTCCTGAGAATAAACCAGGAATGGCAGCACACTCCTCTAATATTACCACTTCAGGCGTGGATGGTGAATGGAGGAGGATCAGGAGTTCAAGGTCATCGTTGGCTATGTTCAGAGTCTGAGGCCAGTCTGGGATACATGAGAGATTGTTCAAAAAAGAAGAAGAAGAAGGAAGATGAGGAGGACGAGGGAAGGAGAAGGAGAAGAAGAAGAAGAAGGAGGAGAAGGAGAAGGAGAAGAAGAAGAAGAAGAAGGGAAAAAAGAGAAGGTAGTTTAGAAGTAAGGAAGGCATAAAATATTGAAATATTCAGATATAACAGGCATGTTGTGGTGATATAAAATAAAATTCACNTGAAGATCAGAGGACAGAGCCAGCCACTAGATTACATAGAGGCCAGGCAGTGGTGGCACACACCTTTAATCCCAGTACTTGGGAGTCACACATCTTCAATCCCAGCACTTGAGATCTCATGCCTCTGCTACCAGTATTTGGGAAGCACACATGTCATTAATCCCAGCACTAGGAAGGAAGTGAAATGGCTGGGCAGAGAAAGACATATAAAGCGTGAGGAGACAGGAGAGACCACTTTTTGGATGAGGACTCAGAGGCTTTCAGTCAGAAGATTCATGGAGATAGGATCTCACCTTCCATTTGGCTTGAGGATTCGGTAGTGGTGAGAAGTTTCTCTAGTGGCTTGTTCCTTTGTCTCTCTGATCTTTCAGTATTTACCCCAATATCTGGCTCTGGGTTTTTTATTATAAGACCATTTAGGATTCATGCAACAGGGTGTCCTAACTGTTATGTATGTGTAGGATAGGAATGACATATAGAATGTCCCCATATTATTCATTTTGTTACACTGTTCTAAGAGTGTACTGNGGAACACTCTTTTGTACTGTGTGAATATATGTCACTGTGATTGGGNTAATGAAGAAGCTGACTGNTCAATACTTGGACAGGTAGAAGTTAGGTAGGACTTGCAGACAAAAAGAGAGCATGAAGAGGAAGAGGAGGAGTCTCAGAATCACAAGGAAATGCGGAGAGAAGGAGATGAACTTGCTGTACTGAGAAAAGGTACTAAGCCATGTGATAAAGCATAGGTAAGAAATATGGGTTAATTTAAAATGTAAGANTTAGCTAGTAACAAGCCCAAGCTATCAGCCGAGCATTTATAATTAATAATATGTCTCTATGTGGTTATTTGGGAACTGACTGGTGGGAAAGAAAAGTCTGACNACAGTGTATGTCAGTCATCACTGAGTTGATGTCAGGTCAGGACTCATATCACCCAATTCTTAGTCATTAGTGTGAGCAAAACCTTCCTTACCTGTAAACTTGCCCACAGTCCACACACAGTGGTGATGAGGTCAACCCCATGCTTCCTGCTTATTGTGATTTGAGTTGGGGTATCTAGACCTGGACACTGTATGCTGGAATACACAGGGTTAGAAAACTTCCTAGGTGTTTTTCTCTTTGTTTGTTTTTTTGTCAACCACCTAACAAAGAAAATTGCACTCAGATTTTCTTACTCTGGTGGTAAAAAGGCAATTATCTACCCATCTAACTATGATGGAGGACACGGCTCAGCACATAAAGGCGCTTGCTTCCAAGTCGAATGACCTTGAGTTTGATCCCTCATCCCTGAAACCCTTGTAGTAGAAGGGAACAGATTCCCGCGCAGGCATGTGCGTGTGCACACACACACCTGCACACACACACACACACACACACACACACACACACACACACACTCCATAAATAAAAATAAATAAATAAATAAATGAATGAATAAATAAATAAATAAGGGAAGAAAGAAAGAAAGAGGCAGGTGACTGAGACCTAAAGTGAGGAGGTGAGGGGCCAGGCTAAGCTTTCCTTTGTAGGTCAGGGTGGGGTGAAAGGTCCCTTGGTGGTGGGAAGTCATTTTAATGAAACAAGTTGAGAAGGACCCCTGAGAAACCCAGTTCCTCTGGAGACTGCAGGCTGAGAATGACAGGATCTAGCCCTTTCCTTCACTATAACACCGAGAGTTCTGTCCTTTGTAGGTCCAACGCTGAGCTACGAGGTCCTCACAAGTTAACATCTCTCCTGGAGAGCAGAACCCAGGCAGGCCTGGGCCTTTGCTCTGACCCCAGGAGCCAATAATACAGATGGTTTCACGGTGCGGTAATGCTAAGGTCATCGGAGACTTCCTGGTCCTGCTCCGTCGTCCCCCCCCCCCCATTCCCCGGGGTGAACTGGAAGCTTTTCTTTCCTGCTCGGTCTTGCTTCCACTGCGCCTGCGCCGCACCATTTCCCTAGGGTTCTGTTTCATCCCTGCACCTTTGCATTGTGCTGGGCTGGGCTGAGGCAGCCCAGAATGCTCTGGGAGGCTCCACAGCAGCAGCCGCAAGCGGGAATCAATTAAGCAGCTATTCGGTTCATGCTCTCAGGCAACGACATAGCTGGCTTCACGCTGACTTTGGTATATATGAGATCCCCAAAGAGAATAATACCTTATCTAAACTTTCATTATATTTTATAGTACAATGACTGTGGATCGATAATAAATTTTGTTTTAATACAACATTAGTTTCAGAAGAATTTCCCCTTTTTCTTCTTTCTCTATCGTGAAATCAAATTATAACCATGAAAATAAAAGTTTTCTTCGTAAGGACTCTGTGAGGAGAACAATGGTCTGTTCCAGATGAATATTTTAACTTATTCAAATTATTGCTTGCATGATTTTGTACAATATAGAATTAAACATTCTGTTCAGAAACTATCCTTGTATGTTTTGGAAAAGTAACACCTTTTATGATGCTAGAGAAAGCATATCATATATTATTTAAATGTAATAACTTAGTTTTTTTTTTGTTTTGTTTTTGGTTTTTTTGAGACAGGGTTTCTCTATGTATCCCCAGAAGTCCTGGAACTCGCTTTGTAAACCAGGCTGGCCTTGAACTCACAGAGATCCGCCTTCTCCTGTCTCCCGAGTGCTGAGAATAAAGGCGTGTGCTACCACGCCCAGCTGTTTTACTGATTTTTTTTAAAAAGGGAAATAAGTACGTCAAATATATAAACACGAATGGAAAATAAAAAATGAAAATCAATGATCTTTTTACATATACTATCAAGCTGAATTAAAATGCTGCTATGCCGTCTACACTTGAACAGTTGCTGAAGAAACGACAGCATAGATGAGTCAGAGAAGCTGCCGCTGATTTTACCCTATCCCACTAGCGTCCCCTCCCCTTGGAGGGAATGACTATCACGAATTTAGTGTTCTTCATTTCGTAATTTGCATATTTTACTATGCATATGTGGAAACTCCCGTCTTATTTTGTACACTGCCATCTCCTTCTCCAGCTTCATCTATAAATTCAGAATTTCAGGCAGGTACAACCTGGGGTGCTGCTAGATCAACGCTCAGCTTGGGTTACACAGCCTTCTGGTACGATGTGACCCCTGAAGTTATAGGTGCGTGCACAGTTTTATTCAGAGAAAAAGGTCCGTAGCTTCTTATCAGATCTCCGATTCCATTTTTGATCAGACTTGTCTGTTGCTTTCTTTATTTGCTTTGAATGAATTTCTTTTTAATGTTGTAGGGAGTACAAAAAAGGGTTATGCCCCTCTTGTCTATGTAAAAGGTCACAGCTGATAATCCCACACCACGATAGGTTAACAAGAGAAAAGTATCAGAAATCTGTNTTGTAATCAGTGGGGTTGTCTTTTTTCAACACATTGAGATGCCATTAAACCGTCTTTTCTAACCACAATTCATGATTTATTCTCTTTAGTGTGTTCTGTCCGGTCTTTCCGCTGGACGCAGCACTGTAACACTTTTGCTAGTTTGATTTCTCATTTGGGGTGAGGTTGGTTAATGATCCATGCCTTGGGCTCTGCGAGATTTAGTAAAGCTGCAGGTTCCATTCTGAACGCTAGAGGGCACTACCACAACTAAAAACACAAGGCAGCTTTTTTTTGGAGGCGTATATATTATATATGCTGGAGGAGCCGCTTGCATGATCTTCACATATTTGTTTATTTCTGTTTACGGATTCTTGCGTCGAGCTTCTAATGTTTCAAACCTTTCATGTTCAAGCTTTAGTGCTACCAGTCTCACAAAGCACACGCAAAGCCAGCCAGAAAGGGTGACTTAAGGAGACACAGTGCAGCTGGATTCTGGTTACTTGTCTAGTCATGGAAATGTTAAGATATCAGTTAGTTGATATCTTTATTAATAAAAATATTTTATTTCGGAGTTTACATAGACAACGTTTCATTTAAGTCTGAAATCCCTCTGTCATTACTGTGGTCTGCATTCCACATCAGTGAAGATCTCTGTGGGTATTTTGTGTCAGGAAAGCTGAGCATCCAGCAGGAATCAAGTACTTCACGGGACCTTTCCCATCATCCTCTTACTTGCCTGTATCTATAGGCAGCCAGCTAAGGGAGGAAGAACCAATTTTCCTTGAATTCCCCAAGGCTTTTTTACATGTCAATGGCCAGTGTAAACCAGTATTTTAACATCACCGCATTGAAATCACTCATATTTATAAAGCACTTGACAATTCACAAGGACTGTCTGCCCAGAAGCCTGACAATGACCCCTGGATATAGAAAATTAATGTACAGTTCTTCCCAACTATGGGTTGGAAAAGCCGAAATTCTGCAGCATTACATCATGGACTGCCAATGACCCTGCCTTTCCCTGGGGATGTTGTTAGTAAGAAGGAGACTAGAGACCTCTCTGGAGCT
>LZPO01075870.1:640618-682509 GCA_001675575.1 Neotoma lepida
CAAAATGGACCTGAGAAGAAATAGAAAGGTTGAATAGTCCTATGTTGGGTTACCTTTCTTGAGACGTGAAGAGATGTCTGTTCACCCCAGATTGGGAAGTGAGAACAAACCAGACTATGATTTCCACCAAAGTTCATGTTGGTGGAACAGTACATTTTTGGGGTTTANAGATGGGGTGGGGCATGATTACAGGAGCATAGCTGAGGGCTTTGCTATGACCTTCACAGCTTTACGATTGNNCTGACTTGGCTGATGTGTGCAAGTGTCACAACTCTGGAGGGAAAGATATCCTGACTTGTTGGGAAGTCAGGCTATACCTGAAGCTGGGTTCTGGTGGCAGATGGTTTCTCCACATGATGTAGCAATCCTGCTCCTCTCTGAGAGAGAGACAGTACAGCTGGGCTCTGCTCCACTCCCCTAAGGGAGTTTCCCAGCAGATGTGTCCATTGCTTCTCTGCTCCACTCTGCAAAGAGAGTTTCCCCACAGAGATTCTGTTCTACTCTGGCAAAAGAAGGTCTTCACCCAAAACTCTTTCAAGAGATTTATTTAGGAGGGAGGAATCCAGGAGAGTGGCTGCCTCTGCCAGGGTGGAGAAGGGATGCTGCAACTGAACAGGCAGAGGGGCTTCTATAGGGCTTCTTAGGGGTGGAGTTTTTCCAGGGAGAAGATTTTCAGGGAGGGAATTGGTCAGATTTCAATCCCCTTGAGCTTGGACAAGCCCAGATGACTAGATTTCATGTTCAGGGATTGGTTGACTTTCTGCTCAGCGATTGGTTGGTTTTCCGCTCAGGGATTGGTTAGTTTCATGCTCAGTAGGTCAGGGGCAGATTTGGCTTTGGTTTCAGGGCCAAAGTGTGTTTCTTTCCCTGGCCCTTTATAGCCTTTGGCTCTGGTTCCATGGCCAAAGTAGTATTTCTTTGGCTCTGGTTTCAGAGCGAGGGTATGTTTCTCTGGTTTCAGAGCCAGGGTGTGTTTCTCTGGTTTCAGAGCCAGGGTGTGTTTCTCTGGTTTCAGAGCCAGGGTGTGTTTCTCTGGTTTCAGGGTCAGGGTGGGTTTCTTTGGCTGACTCTGGTTTCAGGATCAAGGTGGGTTTCTTTGACTGGCCCTTTTACCCTACAATGGAGAATGAAGAAAACACACACACATGTACGGAAAAGCTGGAGTTGGATGGGCAATGGGCTCTGACGAAGACTCACTGTTGTCTTAGAAACTCAGCACATTTATTATATACTACTGACTGAGGAGNCGGGGCTTAATAATTTCTACACANACTGTCAACATCCTTACTTGACCAGGGGAAGGCCTTNCCATTCCCATGGACCTAAAGCATTGGGGTCCTTGACNTGGCCATACTCATGTCAACAACACACCTTTACCCAAGACTTCATCTTCTCCCCATAGGGCTTCCTTACTAGAGCTTGGATAAGGGCTTGCTTATAGGAGCATAGGTGTGTGAGCTTACTTACAGGAACAAGGCTAACATCAAAAGAGTTGCATCACTGAAAAGTTCCACTCATCACGAGTGATGACTTGAAGGAAACTACATCCAGGTGTCTCACTTTTAGTTAGCCTTCTGCCTCTCAGAGACTGCAGTGCCTCTCAAGACCATGAGTGTCCATGTCTACTGGGCCAAAGTCTCTGCTCCATGATGGCTGATTGTCAAGTCAGGTCCAAGGGAATCACAATCCCTTGGGTGTAGTCCAATCCCAACACCCTGTAACTATGGACATAGATGTGTAGAAACTATATANTAAAAACTATAAAATATTGGAAAAGAAAATTTAAAAATATAAANAGAAGGAGATATTTGCAACTCATGGTTGCAAATCTGAAACTGTTAAGATGATGGTTTCTGTTACAGAAAAACACTTCGAGAAAAGTAGGTTAGGAAAGAACTCTCTGCAAGGACCTCAGTAGCACAAGGCACTGCTCCAAGAATCAAAGTGGAGCTACATGAAGCCTATATGTACATGTGAAGTATAACATGTTATCTGAGAGTTAATATACTAATATTATTCCAAATAAGATTGGAATAAAAGAACATGTGTTTGTCAGTATGAGATATCAAGGGAAATCAGGGCTATGTGGTAAATTGTAGCCAAGGAAATCAACACAGCTCACGAATTTATTGTTATTCAATAACTTCCGACATTATGTAAAAACAAAAATGTGTCTATCTATATTCCTGGTNTAGCATGCCCTATGTTTGATCCACAGGACACATGTGCGTGTGCACATGCACACACACACACACACACACACACACACACACACACACATGCACTCACTTGTTTGGCATACAGTAGTCCAATCCCAGCACAGGAAAAACATACAGAATGAGCTACATATGAAAACACAAACTTTATAATTGATACTTGGGACTTTTAACATTCAGTGATCAAGCAGCATGAACACTATCTATAGATAAATAAGGATTAGTTGGAAAAGGAGGAGGCCATCCAAAGAAAAGTTGTTTTTCTAGAATAAATGAATGGTAAATAGTGTTGAAATTTGTTTCAAACTGGCAAAAAACCCCAGACCAAACCAAACCAAACCAAACCAACCAACCCAACAAATCAATCAAGCAAACAAACAAACACACAAAACACCAGAAGTAAAGATCGGTAGTAGAATTAGAAGGACAGCAGTTTCTGTTTCTTGTTACTACAGGGATCAATAGATTGACATCTTGGAGGTTTTACCAGAGTGTTTAGGGTCAGAGCCTGAGCCCAGGAAATCTCTAACAATGNAGGATGNACCACCTTTCCTCAATACTGCAATTGAAGAAGCAGAAAGCAGAGAAACATCTATTCAATGAGGTTACATCAGGAAAAGGAACAAATAAAAAGGAACAGAAGACCTCCCCTCCACTCCCAAGCTCATCTTAGTTAGGAGTACTGATATAAGGCTTGGGTTTAAATAGAGGTTAAGAGGTATGCATAGCCAAGCAGTCCTGGTTAATGTGTGGTTCTGAGCATGACTGACACCTTTTTGCCCTGGCTTCTATTTCCCATTATACCCTGCAAGTTGTCACCACCATGTAAAGTCTCTTTCAGGAAGATAAACACCTCCTCTGGATGGCTTCGGGCCCCAACCTTTTCCTTCTTTCTGTGTGATACTCTTGGAGAATTCTTATTCCTTCAGGCCTGGTCCATTGTCTCAATAATCTGATAGACAAAGGAGAGACACAAGTGTTCCCTTTTTGCATATCTGTGCTNCTGTCAGGATAGTTACAAAGTGAAGAATTTGTTCTGTAAAGTAGCAGATTAGANTGCACAGGCTAATCTCTATGTAGGAGACTGAAGAAGTCTTGTTCTGAAGGTCTGCTTACAGATTCTAAAATGTAAGTACCAGGACTCAGCAGATGCTGTCTTAACGAAGNGATGCAAGTTAGTATCTTTAGTAACAGGACGAACAAATACTTTGTGTGTCCCTGACTGAGATGAATCGAAAGGATCCAATAGGATTTATGTAGAATTTCTGCCAACTATGGATAATCTGGACTTAGTTGTGAGTAAATAATCAGACAAACCTAAATTGAATTGGCCTGTTCTTTAAAAACAAAACAAAACAAAACAAAAACCCATGCTGTGAAAGAAAAAGTAAGGCTGAGCACTGCTTCAGATTATAGTACACTAAACAAACAGGTGACTGTGTNCGATTGTAGGACTGAGCTGTAGCCTGAATCCATAAGGGAAAACTTCTATAAAAGATATTACTGAGAAAACTGATTAGATTTGGATACAGGCTATGCATTAGATAATTGTCTTACAATGATGTCAAGGTTTCCTGAATCCTTATTTCTCCTCTGATTATGTAAGACAATACATTGTTCTCAAGAGGATGAACTATTTGGGGATGACGGGTTATAAAGCTGCAATTTACTTTCAATTGATTCCGCAAAAGTAAGATACACACACATAATGCATACACACACACACACACACACACACACACACACTGTACATACATATGCACAGACAAAGCAAACATCAGAGAAGTTAAGCTACTCATTATTTATTTCAGCTTTTCTGTCAATCAAATTTCTTTTTGCAATTAACAAACATTCATGAACTGTTGGAGCTGTGTATCATGCATCACGTTATTCTAAGGAAATATATCNTATACAGTATCAGGGGAATGGCTCTAGATGTTAGCAACAGTGCTGGGCTTTGGCCAGCAATGTAATTTGAAACTTAATTTTTGAGGCTAAAAAGAGAATCAGTAAAGGCATGCCTCTTGACCTTCCATCTGCAAGCTAGACTGTTACAATTGTTGAGATTATCTTTTCTGTTAGAGATTATCACAATGGTATTACCCCAGGAGTTGACCAGAGTCAATTAGCATGCATGGAGGTGAATCTGTGATGTTGGACACCAATGCCCAACATCACAGGGAACGTGAAGGTAAAGGTGATTGTGCNTGCTCCAGTGTGGAGGCTTAGGCAAGCCACNGAATCTTAGAAACAGGCAACAATATAATAAAAACGCTTTAAAGAATGAGAAAGGTGACCCTGCTATGTTTCTTAGCCCTTGAATTCGATTTATATTCAAAGAAGATATGAGAAAATGATCACCGCTGTCACTCTCACTATCCTTTTACAGGAAAGGACACTTTAATACAAAATACTGTTTTTGAACAATATCAAAGTTCTTAAAGACAAAATTAATTTAACTTTATTGAGGAAAAAAAGAACAGAAATAAAAACCTAATGAAGAGTGCCAACCAAACAGCTATAGAAGTTATAAGGAAGTAGTTTGTTTATTTTAATTCTTTAAAGATTTTTTTTTTACCTTTTAGTGTGTATATGTATGTGTCAGGGGTCATGTGTGTGCCACAGTGCTCTTGTGGAGCTCAGAGAATGACTTTCTAGTGTCAGTTTGTTAATCTCAAAGATGGGAGGAGAAAAACCACTCAGCCAAATTATCACGACTAAATTAATTAAAGCAGGCAATTAATAAAAGCAAGGCTGTTTTTATTCATGTNAACAGTCTGCCTCTCCTTAAGATAGGGCTTGAGAGGTCAGTCTTGGATATGAGAAAGACAAAGTTTTTATAGCTCAGGGGTAGGGGNGTTCCAAATGGGGAATTTGGTGGGCAAAATAGGTGGGGTTATAGGAGCATATAACATATATATGCANATATATAAGCATATAAGCATAACAAGTTAGTTATAATGGCCTCATGAANCAAAGAGATGATTGCAAGGTGGTCNTAACAACAGGTAGTCATTNCAAGGTAGCCATAACAACCCTTTTGAAACAAAGGTAGGGTTGCAAGATGGTTAGTAACTTTTTGAAACAAAGGCATGATTGCCATTCTTGTAACAGGCAGTACAGAACCATTNNTAGTNAAGGTTATAGGTGGAACATAGCCCATGCCTTGAGAAACAGGTTTAATCATAAACAGGAATGAATCTATTTTGTCTTTACTGTAAGATGGCTTTTCAGCCTAAGATAGAGGCAGGCTGGTTCTCCAAGTTCTCTCCTTCCACCCCGTGGGACCTTGGCATCAAACTTGGGTCTTCAGGCTTGAAAATAAATGCTTTTACCTACTGAGCCAACTTACCAGCTATTATTTATTTATTTTTNTATNGAGGAGAAATGTGTCTCCCTGAGCCCTTAGGCAGGCATAGTNGATGTGGATAATAGAAATAAGCTCTGAAGAATTCTCAATCGGGAAACCTACATAAAGGAAAAGCTTGCATTGTTTTCTACAGCATGCCAGTGGCTTTGAGTGGGATTGAAACATATGGCTATGATTTATTTAATTACTTACTTATGTCAATAAATAAATATNTTGAACTCGTCATAGTTTGAACTTAAATTCAAAAGCATCTAAGAAGATACAANGAAAGTTGTTNATATAAGAAAAAATNAATGAATATGTATATATACATNCCTGTATGAGCATACATACATACTATTAAGATTATTAAACAATGCTTACANACAACTATGAGAAATAGTGAACTACATTATGGATAATGTCCTTGACTTAATCCCTTCAAAATTTCCTAATTTTAACCAAATAAAGATATATGAAACACCTGTTTTGTGNGAGAAGCANGGTTAAGAGATACAAAATCNATTTTTGATATGAATATTAAGACATCATTTTGCACTATTGGTGAATGTTTCAACAGATCTACGTGGGCAGAGTCTTTTCAGTGTAGAAAAGAGAGACTTACTCTGTTGAACAGTTAAATGAATCCTCCACTTAATTAAAAAGGAAATAGTTGTATACTAGTCAAGGAAGTTTATTGGCAAATTTTTTTAAAAGTTGCTTCTTAGGGATTAGGGAGACAGTCCATCAGTAATGTGCCTATGCAGAAGCATGAGGACCTGAGTTTAGACAAAGCCACAACATCTTAGAAATGGGCTACAATACAATAAAAATGCTTCAAAGGTTGAGAAATCACCCACATATAAGCCAGGCAAGCTGCCCCTCTACAATGCTGGCACTGGGGTGTGGGGCAGAGACAGGAAGATTCCGGAGCTGGATGATCAGTTATTCTAGGTGAAATGTAATTACCTGGTTCACTGAGAGACCCTGACTGAAGAATGAAGTGGAGAGACGTATAGGAAGATACCTGACAATGATCTCAGCCTCCCTCCATACAATATAATCAACAAAAAGCTTTTATTGTTTTGCATTTGGCTTTAGGAAAAAATCCTTCTTCATGCCTTATTCTCATTAATAACACATTCGAAAGAACTTNCTTAATTGTGGTTTAACTTGTAGATGTTGAACAAGAGTCCACTTTACGTTGTATTCTTTGTACCACACACTGTAATGTAAGCATCGTAGTAAACTATGTGATACTCCAAACTTTCTCAAAAAGTTGNGTTCAATACTAATGACCCCTTNACTCTAACATCNGGCTAAATCTTCCAGCCAGTTGACTAATGATGAAAGTCATCTCTGGCTTTCTGACGGCTGCGTCCTGGAAAGCTTGAAAACCATGCATTGTAAGNAGTGTGGTGCATATTTAACAGCCAAGAGGAAATCCTGCACCAAGGATGGCTGTCAATCAAACAAGACTGTCCTGCTCTTTTATAACCAGAAAACTGCCGACTAGAATGAATGCAACTGATAAAATTAAACAGGGAATACAAAACTGGAGGAATCTGAGATCTCCTTAGTATATCTTGTCATAGGTCATTGTGATAGAGTTTATTCTAAGCATGGCATTAGAATAAAAGATATCTTACCATTAGATTCACAGGCAGAAATGAGTATTGATTAATATTTCTAGGGTGTATTTATTTTACACCACTTTCCTNGGCTAGCACATGAGATTAAGANTCTTTGCTGATGTTATCCCAGAAGCTTCGTACATCTATCAGTTTCCAGCCATTGTTACTAAGATCTGGGTGTGATTAGGTTACTGCTCCTAATAGAGAAGAGGAGAATATAAAGCAGCAATACCCTTAAGCCACCGGTTTACCTTCCTCGNAGTCTTGCTAAATCAACATTCTGCTCCAGTTTCTTCCTGCTCTTTGAGATCCCTTCCTTGCCCCGTAGTCACAGGATGTGAGTAAATAGGACTATGGACACTATGCAAACTAAATGATTAGTCTTTCTAATGCCATGCCTGATCTCTGAAAATGAATTTGCATAGATTACAAGGTGTGGCTAGAACACAGGGGAACCTTAGGTACAGTCTGCTTACTGAGCAATGCATAGATGGAGATACAGTCTGCACACGGTGGCCTTCTTAACCGTGGGGCTGTTACAGCTCTAGGAATATCAACAGTCCATGAACGGTTTTCAGTAGGTTGGGAACAGCATTCGTTTTCCTGAACAGCATTTACGTCTAAACANCATAAAGAAGAAACGCTATTGCATAATGTGCAAAAATACTAGCAGATATCTTTAATGGTGCTTTTGATCCAACTGTAGGTGATGTCAGTCTTCTGCCTTACTTGCCTTCCCTGGAGTTAGGGACTGTGCTGTTTAAGGTATCATCCCCCGCCCCACACACACACACAAGGAAAATCCTTTGTGTATGTCCTTACTTAGATATAGAAACATAACATTAGACTTCCAGGCTGATATTTAACTTTTCAACCCTCAATCATGAAAAAGTAGAGGAGAGGCATGATCACGTCTTTGATACACAAAAGACTCTAAATTTGGGAAATCTGGGCTTGAGAGAAAGACAGACTTCTAATTCTAAACTGATTTGGTTTTGACTGACTTGGTTTTCTGGGCAGCTGTCAAAAATTTTACTTGGAGGAATTTTCTCCCCCGCCTCCCTCAGTGTGTTTCAACTCTACAGCATATGTATTTACAGAATCAATTTTATCTGAAACTTTTAGTTCCTAAAGCTCCATTTACAAAGGTAAAAGATGTATCTTCAATGTCCTGTTTTGATGCATTTTATATTCAAATAAGTTGTAGTAGAAGATGGGATAAATTGAAGGTCAAAATAGAAATAGGCCACATTGTTTTTCTTTTTTATACCTAACAATCTAAGTTCACCCAGAGGCACACACAGCAAGCTAATCAAATTAGAGTTCATTCATGAGTCAACATAATCTAACAAGAGCCACTGTGTGGGTGAAAGGGTGGGACTGGGCCTTATCCACCAGTAAGAAATGCCAAGATGGTAAGTAGTGTCCATCATTCTGCTTTTGAAAATATTTGGGTCAGTGCTTACAAAATTGGCAGACAAGCAGCCCTTTCTTCATAGGCTAGGACTGGCTTATTAAAAACATTTCATTGCATCTATTTATTCATGTGTGCAAGTGTGTGTGTGTGTGTGTGTGTGTGTGTGTGTGTGAGGTGGGCAGTCAGAGGACAACTTAAGGGAGTCAGTTCTTTCCTTCCATCGTGGGGGTGCTGGGAAGAGAGCTCAGGTCTTCAGCTTTGGTGGCAAGCACCTTTACCCTCTATCTTACTAGCCTTGGCTCTTGGATGTGAGAAAAATCATTGACAGTGTGATTATTGTTATGATTATTACTGAAGCAAAGACTTTGGCTACCATTTCATTTTCTGACTATTTATAATGAGAAACTTGATTAATTCATATTGTCATCCTCATTTAATACTTTATACATAGGTTACTCATAATTTGTATATAATACATAATTATAAAATGGTACAGGTTCATTAAAAACAAAATTCAAACAATTTGGAAATGCATAAAGTAGAAAACAGGAGTCTCTATTTTATCTGATATTTGTAATCCAGTATGGATTTTTTTCATATACTTGCCTGTGTATATTAATAAATAACATCAAGGAAACTAAGAAAATGGTATAATTACACATGAAACTGGTCAAACTTTAACAAAATATTGGCAACATCATTTCATGGTCACATACATTACCCCGTTCTTTTTGGTGATTGCAGGGCTTTCTTTTTTAAAATATTATCATCATCATTAGAATTGTGTCAGAGGACAACTTGAAGGGTTGTTTTTCTCATACCATGTGGGTTCTGGAAATCAATCTTAAGTCACCAGTCTTGGGAATGACCACCTTTACTTGCTGCGCTGTCTCACCAGGCCTGATCTGGAGGTTTTCAAAATTATAGGTGTAATTATTTACATAGACAGTTCCTTAATGAAGTCATCCTCTTGCTCCATTTCCTCCCTGTTTTTTAAATTACTCATCTGGCTGATTTTCTTACGTTTCTGAGACCCTTCCTATTGATTAACTCTGGGCCTGGATTCCAACAACTCAGCGTCAACTACCTTAGAAAGTCCACTAGCTTTCCTCTCTTTCCTGAGTTCTGAGCCACAATTCGAGCTGGTAGAGGACAAAGGAGATTTGCTAGCTTTGGGACAGCTAAATATTTCTGACTCTGTTAACTTCTGAAATGCTTTTGTAGTCAATTATTTATTCATTTAAGCCTCGTGTGTACTGATGATAAGACCAAGTTTTCCTCTAATGTTAAACTTTAGAATGAAGTACAAAGTTTCACTAAACCATCAGAGCTAATGTCCCAAATTTTAACTGTGACACATTATGCGTGCACAGCTGTATGTACTGTATATGTAAAATGCATGCTATGCAATAAAATGCACACGTATGTTCTTACTTCTGAATTTATGAGATTTGCAGCACTGCCTGAAATGTGCCCCCGACCCAGTTCCCAGCATGTGTTGTTACTATATTGAATTTTGCGATAGTGATTTTTGTGGTTTTATTTATAGTTTTGTTTCTTAGGTATGAACTTTTAAACAATGTTTTTGTTTCATGTTTTTAAGTTACATAGAAATGGGATCCATAGTGTGCATTCTTCTTGGGACTTTGTTTCTTGTTCCTGATTCGGATTCTGAGATTCCTTCTTGCTGATGTTTGCAATAGACTGATAACATTGCTAATGTATTCGATCATATAAATCTATACCCACTATGATTGGTTTACTTCTCTTTACTGTGATGGATATCTGCATTGCTATCAGGCTTTTGCTATAATTACCCAATGCAACAATGCTGTACAAATATGTAAGACTTTTAGTAGACAGTAGCATTCAAATGTGTTTTTTGCCTGAGAAGTGAATATGTATGTACGTATATATGTTGAACTATGTAACCCAGTTGTTCTCAAACCCACAATCACCTTCATCAGCTTCTCTTATGTTGGGATTATTGGCATTTTGCACCACATCCAGCTGCAGAAAACTTTTTATTTTTATATATTAGTTGACATGCATATATGCATCCACACATGTCTGGGTAAAATATTTCATAAAATAATCATATTTATGTTGCACTGTATTGATATAATTTTTAAAGATTTATTTTTTATTTTATGTGTATGTGAGTGTTACTATATATACGTATATATATAGTATACATATATGTATATATACCATGTGAGTACAGTGCCTATGGAGGCCAGAAGCAGGTGTCAGATTCCCTGGAACTGGAGTTACAGATGGTTGTGAGCTGCCATGTAGTTACTGGGGACCAAACTTAGGTCTTCTGCAAGAGCAGCAAGTGCTCTTAATTACTAAACTGCCTCTCTAGCCCAACATTCTAATAGTTTTATTTGAATCTTTCAAAGATTATTTTTATTATAATTTTGATATGATATACTTTAATCATATTCTTCCCCTCCTCTAACTCCTCCCAGAACCTCCCCACATTCTAGTCTACTAAACATCATGTTCTTTCTATCTCAAAAAATAAAAACGAAGAAAATCAAAATAAACCAAAGCAAACCAATATGACGAAAAAATAAAAATAAAAAGTACACAAAAACCATGAAACCCATTTGTGTTGGCCAACTGTTCCTGAGCATGGACCTGCTCAGAGTGTGGTTAATATACTCAGGGACACTAAACTGGGGAAAACTGGTTTTTCCCTTTCCCAGCAGGCATCAACTACAAACAGCTTCTTGTTAGGAGTGGGCTTCTGTGTCCACTTGCCTTCTCAGCGCTGGGATTTTGTTTGGTTTGAACCTGTGTGGGTCTTGTGTATGTTGTCAATGTCTGTGGCTTTCCTTTGAGTCAGCCACCACTTCTGGCTCTTGCCACCTTTCTGCCTCCTCTTCCACATCGATTCCTGAGCCTTGAGGAGAGGAGTTCATTCAATTTTACTTAGTTGTTAATAAAGGTATCACAACTCACAGCTGGAAATATACCTCTCTATAAAACCAGGAGTGGTGCTATTGTGTGTACAGGGTTAAATTTATTACATAAAAGTCCTTAGTGTTTTATCATAGTCTCTACTTAACCATTATGAGGTTCCTGGGAGCTTTTTTCACCTGTCAGGAGTTTGTTTGACCAGCTTTTAATTTTTGCCAATATTATGTGTGTGACTTCTGGTCTTTGGTGTGTGTGATTTACATCCTTAAAGTTGAGTGTCCTTTTATGTACCCACTAGCCTTTTGTGCATCTCTCCCTCTCACCTTTGTGGTTGTGACTGTTTTTATTTGATCTATTTGTCTTTTTCTTTTGCGTCATAGCTATACCTAACATATTCTGGTTGCCAGGCCTTCACATCTTGCTCAATTTGTAGCCCGTTTTCATCTTTTTAAGTGGTATTATTTGGTGAACAAAAACTTCATAATTTTGATATAGATTAATTTTCAGTCTTCTTTAAGGATGATTACTTTTTGAAAAATATTTATTTTTATTTTTTGTTCGTGTGTCTATGCGTGTGTGTGTGTGTGTGTGTGTGTGTGTGTGTGTGCGTGTGTGTGTGAGCATCTGATGCATGTGTTCAGGTGTCAGCAGAAGCCAGAAGAGGATGTCAGGTCTGCTCTGCTCGAGCTAGAGTTGCAGGTGGTAGGTGCTGAGGACTGAACTCGTTTGTCCTTTGGATGAGTAGTAAGCACTCTTAAACAGTGAGTCATCTCTCTATCCCCAAGGATGATTGATGTCTTGCTTAGGAAATCTCTTTCTATTTAGAGGTCATGAAGTTATTTTCATGAGATCTCTGAAAAAATCTGAAGATTTTGCCTTATAAATCTTCATAATAACCTGCTGTTACTACAAATTTTTTTTATCCCAGGCTGGCCTTGAACTTGCTATGTAGCCAAGGATGACTTTGAACTCCTGATCTTCCTGCGTCTACCTCCAAAGTTCAAGGATTACAAGTATGTGACACCATGTGCAGTTTCTTCGATACTGGGGTGAGATCTAGAGCCTCATGCATGTTAGACAGCTCTCTACCAACTGAGATTCACATTCAGCCTCTTAGTTTTATATGATTTGAGGTAGAAGCTAAAGTTTATTTTCCACATGAATATGTGGTCAGTCATTTCAGGGTCATTTCCTGTACAGCCTCTTGTCCATTTCTGCAGAGCCAACCTTGTTATAGAATCAGTGTGGGCATGTTTCTGGGTGTCTGTTCTACTCCAGCAGTCTGTTTGTCTATCCCTGAATTAATACAGACTGTCTTAATTACATAGCTTTTCAATAAGCCTTGAAATTGATAGGGCAACTTTCTTCAACTCATTTTTCCTCAGTAATATTTTGGTTTTGGTCCTAAGTACTTCTGTATAAAGTTTTAGAATGAGTGTAACTATTTCCTAGAAACAACCTTTGGAAATTTTAGTCAAAGTTTCATCAAAGTTCTTGATCAATTTGTTAAGAGTGATTTATTTAGTATAGAAAGTTTCCTACCCAGAAAATGGTCCGCCCTTCCATTTTATTTAGGCTAAACTTCAACATGTCTTAATGTGTTCCATAATTTTTCTTAGAGATCTTTCCATCTTGTTGAATTTATTTATGATTCAATATATGTGCTGCTGATTTGTTATGTAAGAATGCAATATATTTTAAAATGTTTGTTTTTATGCGTGCAACTTCTCTAGAGTTTCCTTCAGTTTTGATATTCAATCAGTAACTCATTTGAGTTTTGCACAGACAATAGCATATCATCCATAAATAACGACATTGTTCTTCATGTTTGACGTTTGACTTTTATACTTCTTTTTCTCTTCCTTATTGTATTGTCTTGGCAAAGATCTCAAATAGAATTTCAAATAAACATGATGACATTTCTGTTCTTGTTTCATTTCTGATTTAGAGGGAGAGCTCTCAATGATTTATCACCAAGCACTGTGTGCTCTTCTTTGACTTGTGTTTTGTTTGAAGACACTGTTTTGTGCTAGAAACTCTGTCTGCAGACTCCTTGTCACCCAGCATGGTGACCACATGGCCAACTGTCTGGCCACATGACTGGCTTCTCTTACATTCTATTGGCTCTTATTGGGTTTAGTTAGTAAGGACTAAGGGAGGAGCCCTGAGAGAGAGAGAGGAGCTGCAGTCTGGGATCTTCATTCTTCTGCCTCTTTCACTATGCATCTCTTCTTCAGACAGTTGAATGCATAGGAAGAAAGTCCCCCTCTGCCCCCGTGCTTTCTCCTCATAACTTTTGACCAACGATTTTAACTTAATTCTACCATATTCAATATTACACTTGATGCATTTAAATTTCTTGTTCTCTGTGTCTCGGCAGCTGCTCCCAAATAATCTATCAGAGACTTATTAATTATAAATGCTCTGCCGATAGCTTAGGCTTGTCTCCAGCCAGCTCTTACAACTTAAATGAATCCATTTCTATTAATCTATGTGCTGCCACGTGGCTTGTGGCTTGTTATCTCATCTCCTACATGACCTACATCCTCCACTGGGACTGGCTCAGACAGACTGATTCAGACTCTGCCCTTCTTCTTCCAAGCATTCTCTCTGCCNCCCAAATCCTGCCTAACTATCGGCCAACAAGCTTTTTATTAATAATGAGAACAACACATTTTCACAGTGTATAAAGATTGTTCCATAGCACTCTCTCACTCTGTGCTTTCCCCTCATAACTTTTGATTAACTGTTTTAACTTAATTCTACTGTATTCAATATTATACCTGATGCATTTGAATTTTTGAGGCCTAGTTTATTGTCAATTTCATTTAATTATTATGTCTGCTTAAAAACTGTATTCTGGCCTGATATGGTGGCATGTACCTGTAATCTTAGCACATGATGGGGTTGAACAAGAAGACTGTTAATTGGAGGACAACCTGGCTAAGACCCTGTATGAAATATAAAGCAAACAAACAACAACAATAATAAAACTAAACTAAAAAAAATTCTATTTTGCCATTCTTGGATGGAATGCTCTTCATGCTGAGATAATTTCTTGAAGATCTGCTTTGTGTCAGGTAACGTGGACATACCAGGAAACAGAGACAAAGGTCCCTTGATTAGTGACAGAATGTGTGCTTAGCCCGTATAAGGCTGGGGTTCAATCCTCAGCTCCAAAAGAAAAAAATAATCTGCTTCTGGAAGAATAGGAGAGATATGAGAATACAAAATAAAAAAGGAGATCCTGTCAGATATGTGAGAGTAAGCAGGAAAAATAAAAGAGAAGCCACAAAATGTACTGGAGACCGACTTGGATGTGCCTGGTCAAAGCTGGCTTTATTGAATCTAAAAGTAAGAGAGCAAGCCAGGTAGAGCTGTGACATCAAATGGCTGAAGGCGGGCAAGCCAGGTAGAGCCACACATTGCACGAACAATCATCATTCCCCATTCTTTGTCTCCATTGTGTGTATTTTAATTAGCTGTGCATTCCCAATATTCCTTCTGCATTGTTTGAGGCCATACCTCCCTGAACACACCCCATCTCACCCTTCCACATAGTTCTTAAAGTCTTTGGATATTTCTAGAAGCTCCTTTAAAAGCTTTCACTATGGTTCATATTTTCTCCACTAACCTGAAAACAAGTTTTGCTTTTCTCAAGAGACCATATGTAAGACAAATTTTGAAAGTTTTTCTTCATTTAGATGGCCCCCAGCCCAGCAGTATTGTAGCGTTATTATTTTCAATGACTGTTTATGGTAAATTCTGAGTTGAAGTTACACATATTTCTACTAATCCTATTTATGAACATTTTCCTTTCAAGAGAAGCACTTCCTCAGAGCTTCCTTTTATTTGATGCTTGGTTGCTTTGTGGTTTTGTTTTTGGTTTTGGAGACAGACTCCCACTATGTAGCCCAGCTTAACTCGGTACATATCCCAGGCTGACTTTCAACTGGAGATCTTCCTGTTCCAGGCACACATTACCAGTTTCTCACAACCAAAGAGCCAATTTATAACTGATACAAGTAACACTATAGACACAATATTTAATTTGTGCCTAATTTGATGAAAGTTTTCTTCTTACTTTATTACAAAAGGTTTAATGAGACTGAAACAATTTTAATGCTTAATTTGAATTTTCTAGTTAAAGTCTAAATCTCATGGATGACAAAAAAAGCACATTATCTCTAATAATGGATTGAATTTTATACCTAAGTAGTTGGGTATAAATAGAAAGTTATTTCTGAGCCATGCTGATACACTAGTTTATTTTTCTTTCTTATTTTCTATAGTTTTCCTCACCAAGACCCAAGAGAAACAAAGATGACACTAAATTCTTTTATTCATTTTAGGGACGAAATTTCCTCTGTCTCTGTCTCTGTTTCTCTTTGAGATAGGGTCTCACTCGATAGCCTCGGCTGGTCTTGAACCTGTGATTATTTGTCTCAGCCTCCCAAATATCCAGGATTATGGGATTAGAGGCATGGGTCACTAATTTTGGAAATTAGCTTCATTTTGGAAAATATTTGGAAAATAATTTTTAAGTCTCTATGGAGAAGCAGGCAAGATATATACATAAATACAAACATATATATGTGTATATGTCTACATGTCTATCTATCTATCTATCTATCTATCTATCTATCTATCTATCTATCTATCTATCTATCATCTATCCATCCATCCACCCAACCATCCATCTAGCTATCACCTATCTATTATCTATCTATCTATCTATCTATCTATCTATCTATCTATCTATCATCTATCATCCATCCAGCTATGATCTATTTAACATCTATTTATAATCTATGCACCTATCTATGTATGTATCTATCTCTCTATTTCTCTATATCTATCTGTCTGTCTGTCTGTCTATCTATCTCTATCTATCTATCTATCTATCTATCTATCTATCTATCTATCTATCTATCTATGTATCTATCTATCTGTACTTTTTATAGGGCTTGGAGAGAGCAAAGAAACAAGAGGATATAACCCCCAACAGCATGGTTAGGGGTTAAGGTTAAGCCTGAGTTGGTAAGAATACACAAATGGTTATCTCAGGAGATTGTTTAATACCCATTTTAAAATCTTGGGGCTGGATAAAAGGCTCAGTGATTGAGAATGTGTACTGCCTTTCCAGAAGGTCTGAGTTTGGTTCTTAACACCCATGTTAGGCAGCTCACAGCTGCTTATAAACTCCAGCTCCAGGGGATCTGACACCTATGATCTCCATGAACACCTATACTCATGTGCACTTACTTCCATACAGACACTCATACATACACATATTTAAAAATTATGTATATGTATATATGTGTGTGTGTGTGTGTGTGTGTGTGTGTGTATGAGCATGTGTGGTAGCACATTCCTGTGATCCTAGCACTCAGGAGACTGAAGCAGGAGGATCAGAAGTTGAAGGCCAACCTGGGCTACATAATGAGAACCTTCCTTGAAAAAGAATATTGAATATAAACATATCTAATATTTATAAATAATATATAATATATGCACAATAATATTTAATATTAATATATATTTAATATAAATATCTTCCATTTTGCAAATGTTCAGACATTACAGTATTTTTTAAATTAACAATGTGTCTTTCATGCAAACACAAAAAACTCATGTCAAATATTTTATGCAACTCATTAATGAATACAGGAATTTGTATGATATTCAGACCAACTCAAGTGAGAATTTGAAAAACAGCTGTGAAATCAAGAATGCCTAAATGAATTAACTTGCTAGCTGATGTGATATGGTGACATTTTGTGTTTAATATCAGTGTTTTCACAAGGTAAAAATGAATTTTGTTTTTACTGGCAAAATTCCTTTGTGTTGCTTTGGACAAGAACTCTTTATATTACTATCTGTTTTCTACACTCTCTAGAGAGTTGTAAAGAAGCCTAGGTGATAGAAAGACAGTCAAAGGTACACACCCACATAAAACCAGCCATTCCCAGAAGTCTACCAGACCATGCCCTGACCTCCACTGTAAGGACACACAGCAATCTCATTGGCTCATTTCCAGCTCATCTGAGTTTTACTTGGCAGAGAAGACAATAGGCACACAATGAGTTATAGGACCATTATAAATGGATTGAAATACCTGTCTGAGCCGATGTATTAGGTAGAGTGATGTCAAGATCCATGTGGTATTCTAGTTCAGTGGAAGCTGGAAGGCATCTCTTAGCCTGAAGAGGAAGCAGGGAGGAGGGCATTGGACAGCCTGCCAGGTGTGCATGCAATCTCATCTGTATTTTCAGGAGCAAAGGGACCGCAGACACACTGTATCTGTTATAAACTGATTCAACCAAGAGTTGAGAATCCTGCTTCTTTCACTATCATAAAGGAGTTTTACAGTATAAAAATACCCCCAATTTATCCACTAACAGTAACTTCTTTCAAATGAAGAGAAAATCTGTTCCCTTTCCAAATGTCTGTCTAGCACTTCAACATCTCCCAAGACCGTGGCTTAATTACTAGGGGGGACTAGGAACAGTAAAAAGGTTGACTTGCTTCAGCAGTGGCTTTTGAGTGTTGCNTTCACAGTGGACAAAAGTTCTCCTGGCCTGCTTTGTCTGACTCTCTCTTTATCAGAGATTACAGCACTCTTTTTGATGATCTTGGGAGTTAACTACCATGATCAGAGATCAAACTGGATCAGGTTGCAGCAATGAAATCTAGTTTGAGACTTATCAATTGGACACTCTTGACTTTTTATTTTGGAGTGTCTAATCAGGAACTCACCTTTAAAAAGATTTGTTTTTATTTTACATGCATGATTGTTTTGTCTAAATATGTATGTGCAGCACATGTGTGCAGTACCTGCAGAGGCCAGAAGAGGGCATCTCATTCCCTGTAACTGGAGTTACAGATGCTTGGGAGTCACCCTGTGAGTGCTGGGAGCTGACCCTGGATCCTCTGCAAGAGCAGCCAATGCTTTTAACCACTGAGCCATCTCTTCAGCCCCCTTAACCAGGCACTCCTAAGACGTTCAGGCAGTGAAAGCAAAAATAGTTAAGATTTCTGGTACGATAGCCAGATTTTCTGGGCTTGAAGCTGAATTTTACCTATTACCAGTCACATGACTTCAGGTAAGTCACTGAACACTTTGCTTTAGTTTACCTGGTTGTAAAAGCTGGAGAATAGTTAGACCGTTCTCATGGAGTCACTGAGAATGGAATAGATACAAAATACGCCTAACAGATGTTAAGTATCATACATACTACCTTTTGTTGTAAATGGTCAGTTTTAGTTTGAAAAATAAAGACTGAAGAATTATTTTCATAAGTAGTAAACTTTCAGCTAGGCTCNAATACACAAAAATATATGAATGTATGTACACACATATGCATGATAGGTATATATCAAATAGCAAGTACAAATGACCTCATCAGAGGAGGGGATTTCACAGAACTGGCTTACAGAGACATTCAGGAGATGGCTGCACAAACAGATGGGCCTGAGTTCAATCCCTAGAGCATCCATAAAGTGGCATGTGGGAGTGTGTGCTAGTAATCCCAGCTCTACTACAGTGAGATGGAGCTGAAGACACAATCCTTGGATTCTGGCTTACGTGTCAGCTAGCCTGACTCTAACATCACAAGCAGCTCCTTTCCTTGTCTACACCATAAGCAAATGCCATTCTCTAGCTGGGTTTTGACTAAGATCTTTGTGGAGATGTTTGTTGTAAGTTGAAACTTTTTCTAATTTTTATATAACACTATTTCATTAAAGTGTTTTGTTTGGGGTGTGTGTGTGTGTGTGTGTGTGTTTGTGTGTGTGTGTGTGTGTATGTGTGTGTGTGTATGTGTGTGTGTGCATGTGTGTGTGAATGCTAAGTCAAGTTCAACTTTAGGAAGTTTGTATATTTCAGAACAAAAATCTGTGAAATGTTCTATAGTGGATTTTTTAAACTTGCAACCTTTGAACCAGCTTTACCTGATCTCAATATGCATTTTTCCATAATATTGTGAGCCACTTGGGGATAGGAATATTTGTCATTTTTAGTTAGTCTGTGTTTTACACATTTGTGATGGCACTTGACATATGGCAGTAATGATTTACATCTATTGAGCATTTATATAATAGCCATTGTATTAATTTAATAATAATAATGTTAATTAACATTATAAAATCTATTTAATATGGGTATGGCTCTAGGCATTTTAAACACATTACAGTTTTTGATTATTGCAGTACCTTGCAAGTGGGTTTATTACTGCCATTTCAAAGGACAGAACTGCCTCAGAGATGTGGGAGTTGAAACAGAACGTGCTGAGCCAAATTTAAATGACATCTGTCCAAATCTACCAAGTCTTTCTTGAGTTCTGTACTCAGTAAATGTTGGATGAATGTAAGGCACCTTTCAGAATATTTATGAATAATATGCAAATTTCTTGGTCTGCACATACTCTCAAGGGAATATTGAAGACTTCTAACTTTGAGGGACTTTCATCCTTCTGTTAGTACAGGAACAAACATCTTGAGGTTACAATCTGTGGATGGATGTGTACCAGCAATCCCGGAATGGCTTGTTTGTTCAACACTCCTCCCCACCCCTGTTCCGGCATACTGATTTGATTCCTTATACTCACTAAGGAGACACTGACCTACTCAAGGCACCTCCCTTGTTGATCAATGTTTTGGCAATCTTTTATTCAGCTGAAGTCATTTTGAGTAAGATTTTGGGTTTTAAGGTGTAGTGGGCTAAAGGTCATTTTCTGATTGGTTCTCTCAATTTATTATTATTAATTATTATTATTATTAATTATCATCATCATTATTTTAGATTATCCTGTCAGTTTTTCTGAGATTCACCCCAAAGCAAAACTATGGTAGAGCCTCTTTTTTTCATGTTTAAAACCAACAATTTTATTTCTTTTTTCCTCCCTTACTTAAAGTTTCAAGTAGAAGTCAGACCCTGTTCTCACCTATCAGGAAGGTGTGGGGACTTTCTCTACCTAGGCCATTATGATCTAAAGTTCTGGCTTTTATAATTAAGAAGCAACAGGAAAGAGTCACATGCTTCCTGCATAGTCCCGGGTTGTTGGTTCAATGTGGGTCAATCAAAGCCAAGCTACAAAGAGAGATGGTTTCCTCATAGGAGGTTAAATTGTGTTATTTATTTATTTATTTATTTATTTATTTATTTATTTATTTATTTTTTAGAAGAAAACTAATGTCTGCTGAAGTGAGATGTTTGCCGTGAGTAACTTGAGAGGAAGCCAGGCACGGCACCCTCTGGATCAACTTCTTGGCTGCCTCAGAAGATCACCAACTCCCTTCCAAGGTTTGAACATTCCAAGCAGAGAAAGGTTGCTTTAGCATTTGGCTGAAGACCATAGCTTTAGTTCTGGCAAGTGCAAGAAAAGTAGCTATTTTCTTCCAGGAAAGGAGTGGGCTTTGCGAATGGAGAACACCGGGATTCCAGGTGTGGGGGTTATGAACTGATTGTGGGAGGGATTTAAAATATAAGCCATGATAGAGGACAAGAGAGGCCACTGTCCTTTACCAATCCACGTAAGCACAGACTCATTATGTTTGTTCTTTTTCTTTTCTGCCCCTAACTGTCTTCCTCCCCTGCCTGCTAAGCCACAGGGAACTGACAAGACAGTTCTCATTAGAGAAGGGCAAGCAGAGGGCCTATTGCCCAGCAGACTACCTCCCGAGCACACACACCCCCGACATGACATTCCTTACTGTGGATTCACTGTGAGGGAGACACACAAGGACCACAGAGAAAAGTAAGGGTCCCTAGAATTCCTGCTGCACCCCAAATTTTTCTCAGTGCCTCAGTCTCCATTAAAGTCCTCAGCTACACTGCAAAGTATGAGCCTCCAGCTTGCTTTCTCTCTTGCAGCCTCAGAATAAGCTTCTGTGACCTCCCCATGTCCATTGTTACCAGGCAAAGTCTTTTTAGTCTCTGTGCAAATGCTGCCTTCTTTGAGAAGACAATACTTACCTTCTCCAAAAAGCTGTTTATTTGATCTTTAGGTGAAGCACTTCGGATGGGTTTTGTAGTTAGCACTTTCTTGCCGTAGTCTGTAGGTGAATGTTTTGTCTGGGTCCCGCCAGGCCTCACGCGGTCCAGTCCAGCCCAGCCCCGCCGTCCGGCATCCACTTGTAAAATAATTACTCAGAGGCTTATATTCATTATAACTGTCTGGCCATTAGCTCAGGCTTATTGCTGACTAGCTCTTACACTTAAATTAACCCATTTCTATTAATCTATATGTTTTGCCATGTATTCCGTGGCTTTACCGGTCTGCAGGCATGTTGTTCCTTTGGTGGAGGCTGGCGTCTCCCGACTCAACCTTCCTCTTTCCAGAATTCTCCTTGTTTGCTTATCCTGCCTTTATTTCCTGCCTGGCTACTAGCCAATCAGCATTTTATTTATCAATCAATCAGAGCAACACATATTCACAGCATACAGAAAAACATCACCATCAATAGTCTACCTAAGATGCATTTAAGTGATATTTCTATTAAATGAAACTATTTAAGACAACAATTTCCCAACTCCCAGACCGAGGATCTTTGAGTTTTTAAATATCTCAGGGAAGATTTAAACATGTCCTGCCTGCTTCCCCTGTCCAGTACTATCTATAACTGTATGACTGTCTGGGGAGAAAATGCATCAGACACTCTTTCAGCGATTCAGATGAAAGAGAATCTTATATGTAAGACTGGCAGCCTGATCCGCTCATTACCTCATTGATTGCTGGGAAATGTGACTGGCCTGACTGGACAGGCAGATCCTCTCCCTGCCCCACACCTCCCTGTCTCTCTTCCTGAAGCCTTTCCCTGGGAAAAGGAAGGGGAAATCCTCTAGCACAGAACTCAGAGAAAAAAATATCCTATGTATAGACAGAGGCACTTGAACCTTTGCTCTGCCTCACATTCTTGGAGCAAAAGGGGATTGCTAAGAAAGGAGACCAAACAGATGTCACTAAGTGCCACATACCGATAATTGGATAAAAATGATATGTACCTTAATTCCTACAGTTTTACTTCTCTCTCCTTTTTGCAAGTATAAGCCAGAAGTATGGTGCTACATCCTTTGGGGAAAAGGAATTTTAGAATGAAAATGATCATATCCAATACAGTTGTCTGCCTTTATTATCCTGAAAACCTTCTACTTTTTGTTTATTCCCTATCTTGGTTATTGCCATTAACAATGGCTTTCTCCAGAAGCAGAGCTACCCCTGATCGCCTTGGCTTCCCTCCCACATTTTCAATTTCTCCCACTTGTCAAACCTACCTCTTACGAGTCTGTATATTTTTACCAGTTTGCAGTCTTAGCCTAATCCTGCAGCATATTGAAAATCTATAGAGGAAGAAAAAAAGAGACAGGAAACTGAAAATTGAAGAGGTCAAATTGTTAGCCAAAGATCCCAGGTTCTCAGGTAAGCAAGGACAAAGAGAAGGAAATTATCATTTTGTGTCATTCTTCCATATGTTAACCTTCAAATCTAGAATTGCCTTTGACTGTCTGTTGATTTGTCTGATTGCTTCCACCTGTCAGCTTCGGACTCAAGTCTTACTTTGTCCAGGTCAGGAGAGAACACTCCTATTCTGGCTGCCAAAAGCAAATGCCAGGCAACAAGCCATCTGGAAGATGAACTATGATGTTATAACCATGATAGGATGAGAAGGAATGGTTTCCTCTGAACAGATTGTTCCAAGGAAAGTAGCTGCTGTGGTTAGGCAGAGCGACACCCATTTCCAGAATTCCAGGCCTTCAAGTATGGCAGTTTGTGGTTTTGGTTGTATAAGATATATCTATGACTCACATGAAACAAAGGCAGATGCTGTCCAACCTTACCCCCAAAGTTCTGGCAGGCTTGTTGATCAGCCGGGCTCTAACTTGGTGTAGGGCACAAAGACATTCAGCAAGCAGTAATCACAGTTAAGATCACGTCATAAAGACTCAGAAGGGTGAAGGTCAAGACCAGCCTGGCCAGTTATTCTCAAAGTACCATATGTAGGGGAGCTTTCTCAGAGAAACGCTTAGATAACCACAAAACGTTGAGCTGGCTCTCTTACACTCATGCTGGATATTGGTCTCATTCCCCAAATTTCTTATATTTGCATTTGTCAAATCAGAGGACAAAAAGATATTGTGATTAAAAAGTAAAGATGTCTCTATGTTTTAACAAATTTGATATAAGAGCAGTATGTTCTATTGATTTGAAATCATGTTGTACAGGTAAAGCATGAACACATTATGTCCAGATAGCCTCGTCTTGTTAAATTTGCCATTAAAGATAAAATCCTACTGGGAATGTTGACACATGGCTGTACTCCTAGAACTCAGGAGGCTGAAGTAGGAGGATCACAAGTTCAAGGTCAATTTGGCCTATATAGCAAGGTTCTATATCAAAATAAAAAATAATAAACAAAATTAAAATTCCTGTTTAGAAAGGAAGAGACTATTAAATGCCTCTTAAGGTGTATTTGTATGTCTATGTGTGTGTATACACAAACACACATGTGGGGTGGAGGTGGAAGGGAGGAAGAGAGGGAGGGAAGAAGGCAGAGAGGGAGGGAGAGAGAAAGAGAGAGAGAAGGAGATAGGGAGAGAGAAAGAAAAAGAGAGAAGGCGAGAGAGACAGAAACACACACACACACACACACACACACAGAGAGAGGGGGGGGGCAGTAGGTGAAAGAAAACAGAAAAGCAGGAAGTGAGGACAATGTGTCTGTGAGACTTGGTACCACATTGATTTCAAGGTTTGGTTTGATTTGGTTGCTGTGGTAGGCTAGGTGTGTGTCCATTTCCTCACTTTGCTCCAAGCGTCTCTTTTACAAAGCTGTGCACTTGGTGGGAGGGGATGACATTTTTGCTGAGAGGAAGACCATTCTTTAGTCAAGGGTATGTAAGCAGCTGTGCTCTCTGCAGGAACCTCAAACAGGCCTCAAGAAATAATACATGCAAAGGAAGCCCGGATGCTCTGTAACTGTGTTCAGCAGCCTCTCCTTATCTGGAGTTTCCATGGTTTTAGTTACTCACAGTCAATCATGGTTTGAAAATTTTACATGGAAATTTCTAGAAACAAACACTACATGCATTTCAAATGGCTTTTATTATATTATCATCCTATAATTCTGTTTCATTGTTAGTTTTATTGTCAGTATCATCCTATGCCCATTTTAATCTTCAGTATAGGTATGTGTATACAGGAGGAAAGAGTGTATGTGTGATTTGGTACTATCTAAGGTGTCAATCATTGGCTAACTATCCCAGGACAGATTACTCCACTGCCTTGGACCCTCAAGAGGCAGAAGGACTTCCATATGTTCAACCACTTCTTTTTGAGGTATTAGGGGTTGAATTTGTCCAAGTGTTTTTGTGTAAAAGCTTCCAGAGTCAAATGACCTCTGTCTCCCTCTTCTAGACTTTTTGTTTATGGTATTTATGTAGTCATGTATTGATTATATGTAAAATGTAATAATTGAACTTGATAGTACTGTCATCCCAGCAATCTCTAATATGCTTTATTTTTTTGTCCACAGGTTAAGTATGATTGTTTTAACTCTTCATTTGAAGAAATAGAAGGTGAAATAACTTGCATGCATGGTGACTTTTTCCAATTTGTAATTCAGTCATCAGTTTTTGTATAGAATTAAAGAAGTAATTTTTAAAAAGACTTGGAAGTCCTGTTATGGCAATTTGTGAACTGAAAAATATTCCCAGTCTAATAAAGCTCTGACACATTTCAGACTATCCAAGAATTTTTTCATTTTGGCAATTTGATATACGCAGGTCCTATATGAACTTTCAAATCAACTTTTAAAACTTGAAAAGGACTAGCCAACCAACAACTATCAGGCTAGCCACAAGGGGTGTGTGTGTGTGTGTGTGTGTGTGTGTGTGTGTGTGTGTAAATGAAAAAGGCTCCAGGGAAAAAAGACCAAAATGGATGAACCCTTAGAGAGTGTCCAGATCTATCGTTTAAAACTTCAGGAGAAAGCAGGAATCTACATTTCACTAAAAGTAAAGTACTAGTTACACAATTGTTCCTATCCAAATCAAAAGATATTGCAGTTAATCCCCCTCACTTAGGTGCTATATTATGCAATACACTGAAAATCTATACAAGCAAGGTTCAAGAGAGGGTCATGGCATGAAAATGTTCGTAATAATAAAAATGTCTTGCAAAAAATGCTTAAACTATCAGGGCTACCACTATTTCTAAAGAGAGCTACAATAAAGGCTAATATATAAATATGAGTCTATGTAAAAAAATCCATGTAAAGAAGTCACACAATAGTTCCCTTAAGTAACCTTCACCCTTTACCCTTTTAAAACATAGGTGAATTCTATTTTTGCAATAGCAAAATTGCAGAAATTTCTTAGAGTTTAATTTTCATAGGTCCAGTTGGCAAGAAATGAGAGTTGCTTTCCTGGGGACCATTCCAAGATGAACAGAATTACTGGATTGTTCCCTCCCTCTCCACCACGAAAATTACTCTCCTGTTAGGTCAGGTGAACTTGCAAGGGTTATACAGCCTGGACGAAGCAGAAACCTCAGAATTCTTTCCCAGGCACTTCCATCCTTCTTCCTTGAACTGTCATGAGAAGGCGCCATGAAGTATATGCTATTGAGGTTTGTGCCATTTTTTTCTTTGTATGAATATACCACCAGTGTGTGTGTGTGTGTGTGTGTGTGTGTGTGTGTGTGTGTGTGTGTGTGTGTGTGTGTATGAAGATTCCTAGTAGTACTTGTTTGATTGCTGGGGGAGTTGTTTGTTTGTTTGCTTGCTTGCTTTCATTCTTGTTTACTGAGAACAGCCTTGCTAAGTAGCCCAAGCTAGCTTTGAACTCATACCCTGACCCCAACCCTACCCCAACCTCTACCCCACCCCAACTCCAGAGTGCTGGGATGTAGACTCGTGATATACATCCTCGTGGAAGAAAAGTAAAGATTTTTCCTCTTTGGGTATCAGTTAAATTTTCACTAAGTCACTTTGCCGTTCACTCATTTGTTTGGGGGAGTCCTTGGGATAGGTTTTCTCTGCCTTAGGAGGATTTTGGTTTTGTCCTGACCATTTCCTCACCTGAAATGCCCATCACTGAAGGACCCCAAGACCCTCTGCTGTTCCACAAAGAGCATAAATGATCAGCACAGAGTCACAAAATAACAGACGTGTAGAATTGAATTCACTATTTGTGAGACATCTGAGGGAATTGATCTTAACTTTCTAAGGAATTGAGTTAGAGTTAAATCAAAATGCATGATTTTTTCCATGTGGTCATTTATTAGATTAATCTGATTCATACTTATTTCATTTTGCATATGGTTTAAAACAGAAAAGTGCGTAAAATATATGTTCAGAAACACCTCCCTGTGTATGTTCATATAAACATCCATCATTCTGTGTTTCTGGATTATTTCTCAATCTTTCTTTCTGTAAAAAGTTTCTCTCTGTGTATGTTTATTATATATATATACATATGTATACATATATACTCCCAGTTTCATATAAAATGTAGCTTGATGTATTCATTATATAAATTATGTATGACATATGCTAATCATGCTTTGCACTCCACAGTACAATAACAGCATTTCATAGAGAGAATTCTTTCTCTTCTTTCCTTCCTTCCTTCCTTCTTTCTCTCCCTTCACATTTATATATTACTCGTATGGGGAGGCACACAAGCAAGAGCACATGCAGGGCTCACACGTGAAGGTGAGAGGAAAGCTTGCAGGAGTGACCTCTCTTTTCACCAGGTGGCTCTTGGGGATCACATTCAGTTTATCAGGCTTGGGGCAAGTACCTTGACCCAGAGAGCCATCTCCCCAGCCCCTCTAAAGAGGCACGCACAGAGGCATACATGCAGGCAAAGCCCTCACACACATAAAATAAATGAATCTAAAAAAATTTTTAATAAGGCAGAGAACAATAAACAAGAAACTTGGTGTTGAACTTCAGCCTTCACATGTACCCACACACTTGTGTACCCACATGTACACACATGAACATATAAACATATACACATCATACACACAAATGGATGAAAACATATGGGAGAAACACACTGGAAAGGATAAGAGGAAACTGGAGTTGGTAGAAAGAGCATAAAACACCGCAAAAGCTCAATCTTCACTATTACAGTTTCTCAGCAACAAAAGCCCGGTGTCGGTGTCAGATCCTTTCGACAGAGTCTAGTTATGTTCAGTCTGACTGGAGGAAGCAGGCTTGTCAGAAGTGAAAGCTACCAGAGAAAAAATCGCAACTTCAGAAGCTGTAATTGGAAAAATATGATGTTCTGAAGAAATCCAATAGAATAATCATAGCTTCAGAGTAATATTTAAGTTGGAAAGAATCAATCTCAATAGAAGTAATTATCAGATACATTACAGATAAAAATAGAAAAAAGATGAAATGTGCTGTATAGAAAATTGATCAGAGAGTCAAATTGGCTTAATGGAAGAGAGCCCAAAAAGAAACTTATTTTTTTTCTTAAAGCATAGAGCTCATATTTCCCAAGGGAAATTCTATTGATGGGTCTGGTTTCTTCCCTTCCAACAGACAAACTGCAACCAAATAAGTGAACACAACTTGAGGGTTTTATTGTCCTCACAGGGAGGAGATGAAGCTTCACTCTGGTCATGAAGTCTNTCTTAACCTCCTCTCTCCTCTTCACATCTAACCACAGCGCCATTTTCTTCATAATCTCAGCCTCTTTCTAGAGAAGTGACTTCACCTGCCTCCCGCAGTCACTGGCTTCCTGTGAAGCCACCACTTTCGCTGGGTCCTTCCTGTGCTTATGGATGAGTGGTGTTGGCACTTGCCAGATTTCTTACAGAAAGCCAAGAATGTCAGCCTTGCGGACCTGAGTGCTGTTGACGAGGAGAAGCCAGAAAATACTTAACAATGTTTAACCAGGATCAAAATATTTTCTGGGACATAGGATACTGTTGCAACAAACTGTGCAGTGGTACGCTCGCCTCCTACTTAAAAGTCCTGTCAGGGTTTTCCCTTCTCTCTTCACCCTTCTATTCTCTCGCTGTGTTTGAGGTGCAGTGTCAGAGCTGCTCAACCATGACTCAGCTCGTCTTTTCTCTGAAGTATTTCTGCCTTTGTCCCACTTTCCAGTGACTCAATGTCTCTTTCCCCTGCAGGACAACCACGTCATCAGTTTGCTCTGATCCTATTTCTTCCTTTTGGGGTGTGTGGGGGCATTATGAATCACTGTCACCTTTAGGACATTTGCACAATTTAGATACTCAGTAGTGTGTGAGGGAGTGCCCAGCCTTCTCCGTGAGCTTCTTACTCTCTGCCTTTGACACTCACCCCCATCTTTCTTGTTGTCTCCTCTCACTCTCACTAAACTCGTAGCTCCGGCTGGGACAATTCCAGGAGGACTCAGTTTTGGGCTCCAGTGGCAAAGCCTCTCTTCAGTTCTCCGGCCAGTTCTGTGCTGGCGCTGTGCCTTTTGGTGGTGACTGTGCTTAGCTTAGAGCCCAGATAAATAAATATTCCATTGTGTACTCACATTCCAGACTTTATGCTCTTATCCTTAAAAACAAAACAAAACAAAATAAAACACCAAAACTTTTTTGGCTGTTAAAAAAAAAAAAACGGTTGGGGATTGAACCACTAAGCCCTGAGTTTCTGTTTTGTTAACTGGTTTGCTAATTCTCAGTCGCTAAAACTACATTGTCAGTCTTCTGGATTCTTACTTGTGACTGTTGCCTTGGGTTTATCACCTGGTTCCTGCCTCCAGAGCCACCTGATACCTGTTAACTACTTGCCTAGCGTGGCCTCTGAGTACAGCCTTCTGCAGACAGTTTAGAGACAACGTCTCCTGTCTGCTCTAACTCCCATCTTTTGTCTCATATTGAACCTCCCAGTCATAGAATTTTGAGTCACTTCCTCCCACAGACCCACATTTTGTCCAGAGGGAATCATGTTTATTACATTACATTTCTTTCTATTCTTCCACAATGGTACCACTCGCTTGTACCTCCTCAAATCTAGGAAGCAATTTTCATCTCCAGTTCTCAAGAAAGGCTTTCATGTAGAGCTCCTACTTTGAAAGAAACCTTTAGCATACTTAAGCGCTTACGCTACAGCATCATATGGTTATATCTAACTTTCCATTTTGTTGTTGTTATTAACTTTTATAATCCCTAATCCCTCTTGGGAGAGATCTCTTTTGTTTGCTTTAAATGCTCTTAAGTCACTTTAGAATCACAAATAATTCTACTATCTACATCTGTCCAAAGATGCATTGGTATTCCCAAAACAGAAAGGTAAGAGGCGGGAGAGACAGCTCAGCAGTTAAGAACAAGCATAGGCTGCTCTTCCAAGACCCAGGTTTGATTTCCAGTACACAAGTGGCAGCTCACAATCACCTGAAATGCCAGTCCTAGGGGATCCTGTGCTCTTTTCTGGCATCAGGAGGCACTAGGCATGAATGTGGTGCACAGATATACATGAAGACAAAACACCCTTATACATAAAAATAAGTAAGTAAGTAAGTAAGTAAGTAAATAAATAAATAAAAATGTAAAAGGGAAAGGTTACATGATCATCATTTGAGGACTTGGTGTAAATAGGATGTATTCCCTGTCTTTAAGTAGCTCACACTGCCCATTTGCAATAAAGTGTGGTGAAAGTTCTACAGAATGGAATGTGCCAGAACTTTATGATCACAAGGGTCAGCTTGATTTATTTGCTTTAGGCAAGAGGATCAAGGGTTTCTTCACAGCCCATTTGAGCTGCTTCCAGAAGAATAAGTATTTGCCACAAGGGGCCAGTGACAGGCCTAGCAGAAGAAACAGGAAGTGGAAAGATATTCCAGCAAGTCAGAGCATGGCCCATTCCATTGGGGGAAGCATGAATAACCTGGGTGGTTCCAATGAAGCCGCTGTGAGGAGGAGGAGCAGGAAATCCAGCAGGAGAGACTGGTCCAGGGTGCTGGTGAAAGAATTGATGAGCTATGCTGAGGAGCTGAGGCCTGATCCTGTAGCGATAGCCACCACTCCCTCAAGTTGAGCAATTCTTCAAGTGCTTGATGGAGTAACCCAGCCTTTTCTGGCTGTATCAAACTGTAGTCACAGAATTTTAAGAAAGCACCAAGTGTTTCATGGTTTAGAAGCTGTGTAAGACTGGAATAATTTTTCTAGAAGGCAGGTACCATTCTAACCTTTAGCACTCCAAATGTCCTTTTTCATATTTTACATATACATACTCTTTCCTTATTTGACGGACAATTTGTGGGAAAATATACTTAAATATACTTGAGCACAATAATCTGTGCTTGTAATTCCAGCTGTTTTGGAGGCTGAGACAGGAAGATTGTGAGTTTGAGGCCAGTGCAGAAAATTCGGCAAGATCATGTCTCAAAAAATAAAACAGTAAAATAAAATAAAATAAATACAAAAACCAGGAAAGCAAGTATAGTTTAGGTCTTCCTGGCATCCTAGTATATATTTACTTATATTAGAATTTTGTTGTGAGTATAGAATTAGTTTTTAGTAGAAAGAGTAACTGTATGTATGCGTGCATCCATTTATTTATAAGGAGAAAGAAAAATTGAGAGAGAGAGAGAGAGAGAGAGAGAGAGAGAGAGAGAGAGAGAGAGATTGGTGGTGAGAACAGAGAAAAAGATTGGGAGAGTCCTAATTTGGCAATGTACATTTAGCTTTCTTGAAGTTGTGTAGACCGAATATGAAATTTCCCCTAACTTACTATTAGAATATTATCTCCTAATTTCTGAAAAATGGCCAATAATTTAAAAAATTTCAAGTAGTTCCCGAAAAGGAATTGTCTCTCCAGGAAATATCAAAACATTTTCAAAACTCTTCCCTTTCACGAATACTTGTTAACAGATGTGTTGTTGAGAAACAGAAGTGGTTGATGCCCCGCCCCTTCATCATGCCACAGGGTGTCTTGTCTCTTGTATCTATAGCACTGGCTACACACCAGGCCCTTGCCTCGGTGCCCAGGGAAGGCTCACAGAGATAAGGGCGGAGTCCTCTTGTGCCTGCCATCTTCATACCTGTTAGTCACTTCTCAGAACTAGATTTTGTCTGCTCCCCCTTCTGTATTTATGTCCTTGCATCCTTCCCCAGAAGATACTGTTTGCTTCTAAAGACACTGCTAGGACCAACCCAGAGCAGAAACTTCATGGACACATACATCTCCCAGGAAGCTGCAGCCAATGACCCGAAAGGGGAACTTGATCTGAAAGTGCCACCGTTCCTGGCTTCTCATTCTCTTGGGGAGTGGGAGAGGAGAGTATAACTTCAAGCTTTNACTTGTTCAGAAACCACCAAAAAGCACGGCACTGATTTTGGTGTTACGGATAAATTTAACCAGTAGGCAAATTAGAGACTACGGAATCTGTGAATAATGAAGATTAGCTGAAGGAGTTTGTTATATGTGTATAATATACTTATTATGTGTATATATATGTGTGTGCGTATATATGTATATGCTAAGAACTCAATCAGGAATTAATGCTACACTGTTTTGACAGAATTTCTTCTCTAAGAAACCCTCAACACCAGGGGGGCCTTCACCTAATTGGCTGAGGTCCACCTACAGTATTAAGGTCAACCTCCTACACATAAACTGAATTAGCTGTAGACATTATCTACATTTGCACAGTTCTCCACATCAATGCTTAGATTAGTATTTGTTTAAGTTCCTGGGGTCCTATAGATTACTCACCACAACAAGCAATGTTCATACCATACAGTGTTAATCTGAAGTTTGAACAAATAGAATTTAAGGTTGGCATGTGTGTTGGAGGATGGCGTATGTGTGTGTGGGACACGTGCATGCACCATGGCACATGTGTGGGGGCCAGCAGACAACTTTGTATCCTCGGCTCTTTCTTTTCACCTTTCTGTATGTCCTATGGAGTGTCCTCAGGCTGCCAGGCTATTACAGCAAGTGCTTTTACCCACTCAGCCATCTCCCTGACTTGTAGTTTCTCCATTTTTGGTGATCTTTGGCTGAACACCACAAGGTGTCTCCACTGGCTGTTTCCACGTGGGGCCTGTATTTCACAGCTTCCTTCCTCTGATTCTTTCTCTCTCCTTTCCAGGGAAGGGTAGAACCAGTCTCATTTCATTCCCAAGCTTGCATCTCCAAGTCATGACCTTCCAGCTCAAGGAATTAAGTCCAGCGTTTTCTTGGATAGCTCTGATAATTAATTGAATTCCCATCTTGTTTTATTTAGATGGGAGTCGGAAGCAAAAGGCTAATGGTTATTGATTTGAGATTGCTTGTTAAGTATGGACGGGATTGGAATAGGCTGAGAGAGCCAGGGGAAGAATGGATGTGAGTCAAGGTGGGGGAATGAGGAAAATGAAGAGTNTAACCTTAGAATGGAAAATTGCTCTAGAATAGTTAGACACCAAAACTCATGTCTGTTTTGGAGGCCGTAAGGTAGGCAGTGGTCACATCACAGAGATGCTTGAGCAGAAATAGGATTGATAAAGGATCTCACAACAGCTTTAGCATGGCTGTGTCTCCTTCAAAAATCCCTGTTGGGTTAGAAACTTAACTGTGTTTGGAGGTGGGGCCTTCGCAGGTCATTAAGGATCAGGTAAGGTTGTCATGATTGAAAACTGAGAGGGACTAGGGAACAGGCATGGTTTGTACCATGTGGTACCTTATACTATCTCTGGACCCTGTAGCAAGAAGTCTATGAGTAGAGGTGGTCTCTTAACCTTTAACATTTTCCTTGTTTCATTTCTGTTTCTGTAGTAAAATACCCCGACAGAAACCACTTAGGAGGGAAAGGACTTACTTTAGTTCACAATCCCAGGATATTGTTCATGATTATAGAGAAGTCAAGTTGGAAGGGACTTGGAACAGGCAGTCATACCCACAATCAAGAACAGAGAGAAATGCATGCATGCATGCTTAGTGCATGCTTAGTGCTTGGCTGGCTTTCTCTACTCTTACACAGTCCAGTGCACCAGGCCCACTTTCAGACTGTGTCTTTCCCCATCCATCAAGTCAAGGCAATCCCCCCCGCCCCACATGCTCATGGACCAGCCTGATCTAGGCAATCCCTCATTGACACTCTCTTCCCTCGGGTGATTCTATATTAAGTTGATAAAAGTCACCACCACAAACGTCTAGAAACTTAAGTCAAAACAAAGCTGTTTTCTTAAAATTTATCCAGTCTGTGGTGTTGTGTCAGGAACCATAGAAAATGTATAAAATAAAATGGAGAAGGCATTGCATTTTGTTTATACCACCCTCCCACCCCTTCCTGAGACCTGGCTTCCTCGTCTCCCTCAAGAATTCCCTCCAAATCCAGTCTGAGCTTTCATAAAGGTCTTTGAACATGATGTCATGCCATCAGAACTGAGAGGAAAGTCTAGGATCCCAGAGTACACCAGGAAGGAGAGGAAATAGAATTGAACAGGAGAATTTGCAGACTAAATGCCTAATTAGTCGTTAAAGAGTAAACAAATTGCTCCATTTTTTCCTTCTCCACATCAGTGATGACCAGGGGGACATCCATGAGGCAGTGTCACTGAAGCACGGCTGCTGCAGCTCCTTGCAGCTCCTCTCATGTGAGAACAATCTCTTCTCTCCATCCCAGAGAGACTCGAGGAGCTGTGTGTTCCTCCGCTCTGCTCTCCAGCCTGCAGAATACAGAGAGCACGAAGCACGAGCTGAAAAACAACATCTTTTCCCTTTTCCTCCATAGAGCTTGGGGATTTGGGGAGGGATTTATAGTCAGTTCAAGTGAAAATGGATGTTGAGTAGTTCTTACTTTCTGGAAAGAAAGTAAAGGGAAAAAAAAAAGAAACCTTCAACAAGTTGCCTCCAGGTGCATTGCAAATGGCATGTTGATTGACTCAACTCAAAAAGAAATTAGCGATGTAAATGTGTTTGAGAGAATTATTATCCAAATCACAACATCCTCTTCAGACACTTCTATGATTGAATACTAAAAAGAACATTAAAAGTCTTCCAGCAGAGCGCCTCCCCAAAGTCTTAAATGATAAACTGGCGTGAACTCTCTTCTTAGTCTCTTCTTGCCTTCTTTGTATCTGCTGTAGATTCAGGTTTGGGTGCACTTGTAATTCACACACATTTGATGGTGGCTTCCTGTCCAAATGTAACAAGGTTTTATATTTAAAACTATTGATTTTTAAAAAGAGTAATGAGACGTAATTATTGGTAGAGATACCNGTTGTCAGTGTCTTAAAGCCAATGGGATATGGACAGTGGATCCCAAAGGTGAGTATGTTCAACCCGCAGTGATATAACATATCTTTCATTTGGTTGTTATGACAGATATCTTAACTTTACTTTTTTTTGCCTTTAAAAAAGTAGATGTCTAATAAACATCCATATTTCTTTTGACCTTAATGATCAATTTATTATTTCTACTCACAAAGACCACTTACTTACTGTGTTGCTATAAGAACACAGCTCGCTCTCTCTCTCTCTCTCTCTCTCTCTCTCTCTCTCTCTCTCTCTCTCTCTTCCTCTCTCACTCACTCTCCCTCTCTCTCTCTGCTCAATATAAATATGAGCTAGTTTATTCTGGAGCCAAACATGAGTGACCATGGCCCTGGAACACAGATTCAGGATCCCCGCAAATACTGTGTTTCCAGGTACTAACAATCACATGAAAGTTTTTCTAGTAGCAGAACAGAGAAAACTGTTAACAAGGCACTTCTGAAATACATCTGTGGAAACATCAGCTAGGTAGGTGACAGCCCAGTGGGAAATCCATGCCTCAGATGTTCTCTGATGACATTCTTAGCCTTTGGGTTGGTGGAGGCTGAGGGTCTTGTTTGTGCATTGGAAAAAGACTTACCTAACAGTCACAAGGATGCTAGGTCACATCAGAAGGACGTTATTATCCATAGAAGTGGGTAATAAATGGCAATTTAGGGGGCTAAATCTAATTCAGTATAGTTTGGCCCCCAACCTGTAACCTGTAACATTCCCACAGTCACGGAAGTTCTAATAGGTCAGTAAGCTTTGTGTGATGTTGAACGCAGGTGTGGCTGTTTTCCCCCTGAGAACTTTAGTTCACAAGCAACAGACCCTGGAGATACAGGGCAGTGAAGGAGATGGACAAGCATGCTGTCTGTGGTGGTTGCGTTCCACTGTGAGGAGACAGGCAAGAAAAATAAACCAACGTGTAAGAACATCTCTGGCCCTGAGGTTCAGCTCCTCCCTGCCAGTCCACCAGAGGTGATTTGTCTCATCATTCTCATCTGGCACTTTAAATTACTGCCTTATTAAATGGAGTGTCACCTGTAAATTCCTAACTGAAAAATGTGAAGTTATATATGTGTATGTTTAAGCCTCCTATGTTTAAGTTGGTTTTCGTAAGGCTTTTTCAAAAGACCTTTCATTTTAATTCTCTCTCCCATAGCTCTGGAGCTATTGGCATTTGCTGGAAAAGGGAGAGACACTTTTCTCTTAAGATGTGACTCCTCGTAGGTTTACCATGCTCCAGAGCAGGCCCCATACCCCAAAGTATTTGGTTAACACACACACACACACACACACACACACACACACACACACACGCACACTTAAAGAGAGAACATGAAGTTGGGTACATTGGGACAGGAAGATCCATCTGAGAGGTGCTGGGTGAGAGGGATGAATAGGATCAAAATACATGGTATGAAATTCTCAAGGAATTAATAAAATATTCTTTAAAAATATGGGGAGTTAGACGGAAACAAGAGAGAAGTGGAGGAATTCTTCTAATGTTTGTTTGTGTGTGTGTGTGTGTGTGTGTGTGTGTGTTTCTCTCTGTGTGTAGATGTGTGTGTGTGTGTGTGCATGTGCCTGAGGAGGCCAGCAGGCCAGCAGCCTCTCCATGTTATTCTTTGAAACAGATATCTCCACAGAACCTGAAGCTTGTCACTTGGCTAGACTAGCTGGCCAGTGAGCCCCCGTGTTCCTCCTACCCAGGGCTAGGGTTACAGTTGCATATAGCCACATCCTGCTTTTATGTAGGTGGTGGGGGATTCAAACTTAAGACCTCATACTTGCACTGTAAGCACTTTCCTGACTGCGCCATCTCCACAGGCCCCTCATGTGTACCTTTATAAGTAACAAACAGGTTGAATTTTCTGTGCTCACTGAAAGATAGTTATCAGGCAATTCTGGAAAGACAGCACTGTTATTTTACTGGTACACATTAAATTCTTTCATCATGCTTTGTCCTTACCAGTTTCTAGAAAGTAAGAAACATGCATAAAAGCCCACAAAGAAGTATTTGTATTGATCCACAATGATTCATTTGGTCAACGAACCACAATTATGTATTACAAACCTTTTAAAGCAATGTGCTGTGGTTTCCAATACTCCACCAAATAAAAAGGATGCATATTGATTTTTAGGTGGGCTGAGTCCCTCACCTCTCCCACTTCCTGCAACTTTAATTTAAGTTCAACTTTAANTTGAAGGCAAGAAGGTTAGTATCCACANGGGCAGAGCTATCTGTGGCCTTGATCTCTTATTTGTTGGGATTTACCTACCTCCCTTCTTCTTCCTGAGGCAAAACACTGTTTTGGAGGGATGTTTGTGTGATACCAAGAATGGAGATTTGATGACATAGTTAATTGAGCAGGCACTGGTTAGAGTTCAAACCTTAGAAGCAAGCCACACACAACCCAGTGAAACATCCGCAGACATGACACAGTGCCCGCGCCTCTGGTTTCCTTGGTACTGAAGTGACATACTTGTTACTAGAGGTGAGAGAAAGAGACTCAATTATTTTTTTCCATTTGAGTGAGTTCTGAAATATAAAATTGTAGTCATTAGTAAGAGAACTCTATTTAAAAAGGATTTTATTTTACCAATTGAATAAGATACTCTCAATACACACATTTTTCCTGTTTTGTCTTATATTGTTTATGGATTTAGATTTGTATTCTTCNTTTCTAGAAATAGCAGCAAATTATACTTTTTTTTTGAAGTACTATATTGGACCAGATGTCAGAATTATAGATTGTAGAATTTACTGACTAGCTTTGGAGACAGCTGTTACACACACTTAGCCACACTGTTTCTTGTCATCTAGATGAGAGGATTCTTAGCTGAGCTCCATGTTGCCCTGCTAGCAAAAGTCTTCACTTGTTTAACTAGTCCATATCATTCAGGTGAGACTACTGGGTTCTCAGACCCTGTCCCACTTCCACTTTTTGTATTGCCCTTTTTGTAGTGGGTAGACCAGTTGTCCACTAGTGGATTATAGAAATGTCCATGGCAGAGGGAGGAAGACATTAAAAACTTAATTTACTTTTTAATTTCATGTTTGAATTCTATCTTTATTACAATTNTATTATACAGGAGGATCATATGTGATACTGAAGAAAATGTGAAGATCCTTTAAAAGCAATTCTACACATGCTTCCTTTGCTCACAGCCTTCCTCCATTTGCTACATGATGTGTTTATACATCNGAAATCAATGAACAACACAAAGACGATTTTATTTTATTTTTTTCATCAGTTGAAGCTGATTCTCAAATACAGTTATGATTCTTTGTCCAGGGCTTCTGTGAGGTCTACCCGCTGAGGTTTAGATCCTCTCAGAGAATTCTGTCCTTATTCTTCNTTTGGGCTCTTCCTGCCACTGTGTTTCTTAGGCCTGCTGGTCCCAAGTCATCTGATCCCTTTAGTCTCTCTCTTAAAATCTGTTTACTAGGGGATTTATCTAATCGCCTCATTGTAAACGAGTCTTTTTGTGGCNTTGTGCACTGCTTATTTGTTTATTAATGTATTTAGAGACAGAGTGTCAACTCTGTAGCCTACGCTGGCCTCAAACTCAAATCCACCTGCCTCAGCATTCTAAGAGGTAGGATTATAGGTGTGCACCATGTCTAGCTGTAATTTTGTTTATAGTTTGCTTTTTTTTTAAAAATTTTTGTACCGTTATATAAGTTTGATAAACATAGCATACAACCNGCACCACCGCCAGGAAATTGAATAGGGCTGCCATATTTAAATTTCCCTTGTAGTCAACCCAGCCCCCAAACCCTTTGGTCAATTAGTGATTTGCACGCTGACCTTTAACCTCTGCATTTTCAAGAAGAGCGGATAACTGAAGCAGTAAGTAATGTATCAATCTTTCGAGTCTGCTTCTTTCACTTTACATAATGTATTGGAGAATCATTTGCATCCACACATGTTCCATTAATTTGTTCCTTTGTATCACAGAATATTATTCTACCATGTGGATGCTTTAGCTTGTCACTCACTGGTTGGNAAATATTTGGGTTGTTTCCCTCTTTGGGCAATTCTGAACNACGCTGCCATAAATAGCTATGTTAACATGTTTGTATGGATATCAGTTTTCATTTCTGATAGGTAAATACTTAAGAGTGGAATATCTGGGTCACATGGCACCTTTGTGATCTGNATTCTTAAGAAAATTCCCACTGTTTTACTGAGTGCCTGTTCTAGTTTGCATGTCCACTAGGGATGCGTGGGAATGGCAGAGTTCCTCTGATAACGCTTCACACAAAAAGGGTCAGTTTTGTTCTCCTTCCCCTCTCTATATAACGNAATGAGATGGAGCCTTAATAAAGGAAAATGGCACCAGGGNTGGTGAGAGGGCTCAGAGGTTGAAGGCACCTGCTACCAAGCCTGACAAACTGAGTCATCAGATCCCCAGATCCACCCACATAGTGGAAGGAGAGAAGTGACTCCACAACCTGTCTCCTGGTGCCTGCATGCACATAAATAAATAAGTAAATATAAAAAGAAAAAAAATAAAGACAACATTATTTGCATTATGAAACAAGGCGTTTAACATTGCCNTTTCTTGCATTTGTATTTGAATTAAATCGCCTTTGAATTAAATTGCCAATATATAGTTGAGTAGGCATTTGCTTCCATCTGGTTGGCCAAAAGGATGGATAAAGGAGACGCAATTCAGATCCAAGACAAGCCCCCACATGGCAAAGTAGACACCAGGAGCAGCAGAAAGAAAAAGCACAGATTTAAATTAGTTCACTTGCTCCGTATCCCACTACCAAGTGCTCAGAAGTAACAAAGTCCCTTCCATTTGCCTCTATGCTCCTTAGAATATTTAAAACAAGAAGAGACGCTTCCCATTACAGGACTGCCAACACNTTTGGTTCTGTTTTTAAGAAGTACTTTTGAATCCTTTCTTGGAGTTTTCTTCTCCTTTGCTGTTTCCTGAATGAACGGAACTTGTGCTGATATTTTGTTTTGCTTTGTTTGGTGAATGAGTCTCATTATGTAGCCCAAGGCAGACTCTACCTTTCCATCCTTCTGCCTCAGCTGCCTGTGATGGGATTATAGGTAAAGTGTCATCACCTCTGGCTGTAACTCTNGGTTTTGAGTATCAGTCTTGGGTAGTCCAACCATCCATTAGAAGAGCTGACGGTGTCTATCTTCATGGCGTCTCATACCCTTAGTACTCGGGGTTTGCTCATCTTGGAGCTATTCCAAACTGGCGATGGTTGGGTTATATTTTAAGGGAGGGTTCAGTTTTCGTCAGTATGAAAGGAAAAACTAGTTGTTACAGTTAAATTCATTTCCCAGTTTCCTTTAGGGTGTTGCCAAGTTGGAGGCCACTACAGCATCTTGTAGCTGAATCCAGCTCTGCCAGTTCCCCCTGCAGCTTTAGAACAAGTGGCTTTTTCTTCAGTTGAGCCACAGATGAAGGAGTTGGCTTGTGTGTCAGGGCCATGTGGTAGGAGAATCATCTTCAGCATCCGAGTGCCAGGAGTCTGTTTAGGGTGTCTGACGCTCACGCAGGAGAGGCAGGGAAGAGCTGAGCCGAGATGAGAGAACAGATTCATGTCTCCCACTCTCATGCATCTTGGGCACACACTCAGCACACCAAGAGGTGTAGCAGGTGGACTTCCTGGCACCTTCTCAATCGTTATCTTTTTGTCTTTTCCATTATCTTCTTCACCTTCCCCAGGTATACGGTTGAATTTCTGGGGGGAAATGTGATCGATGTTGTTAATGTAACTTTGCTGTCTGACGGTGGAGTAGCCGGTTACTGTATTCTTTTCTGTTTCTTCACAATGAGATAGAGAAAATTGGATGGTTTTCACATGCTTTTTAATGTCTGGCGGCACACTTGACCAACCCCAGGCACTGCCCTCTGCAAATGGCACAGATGATGAGCCTGGCCACAGAACAGCCATATCCATACTGCTCTTGTGTGCGAGAGAGACGTTCTCTTTCTCTTCTAGCCGGGAGCTACNGTAAGAGTGCCCCTCCTGAGCTCTATAAATGCTGAGGAAGATTATAGAGCTGGGCTCATTAAAATCTGGCTGTAGAGCAATGGTAGTAATAGAATATGATGTGTTATTACTTCAATTTTCATTTTCTGAAATGACCATGGCATTATTCATTGGAGAGCCATTAGACCTCTTGGGCATGTTTTTACACAATCAAGTTTTAGGAGTAAAAACACCAACAAAGTCCTCCAAAATTGGCAAGACAAATTTCCAAGTCTGGTTAATAATGGAAAATAATGGCTAATTTCATGTAGTAAACAACAGCATATAAAAACAGATAATGACTTGTAAACGCATCTAGTTAACTATGCAAAACTAGACAGGCAGGAATTTGAAAAATTGCTAGCACAAAGCCTTGTATGATAAGCATTCATTAAATATTAAATGCCCTCCCCTTTGTTCATTTTTAATACTCTGTATTCAGAAGATGAATTTGTTGAAAGTCTGATCACAGTAAAAAAGAGGAAAAAATGCTTAACCAAGTAAACTTAGTCCTTGGATCTCCTGTTCTCATGTATATTTTGGAAGTTAGTGTGTCAGGACAGAAATATAACAATGAGGACAAATCGTTCAAGTCCCTGTTAACTGTGACTTTGAGCAAATCATTTAAGTTTCTGAGCATCAGATTTTTATTCTCAGGAGAGGAGCATACTCTGAAGATCCAAGGCATCAGAGAGTGACACCGTCTTGCGGAACTACTGGAACAGTCCAGGACTAGNCCACTAGACATTCACTTTATTGACTTCTTTTTGTTTTCATTCCAAGTCAGCCTCTAATTGCAATGACTGAGCTTCCCAGGTTCTAGAGGGATATTTTGAGCAGTGTAGGCCTCAGGATCCTCTCAGCCATTTCTTATGGAAATCACAACTGTCATGGCCTGGGCTTCTCCGTGGAAAAGACTGCATCACTGATGAAGACATGGACGTACTATCACTGCTTGTATGATGTCTCCCTCTATGTTAGTTCTCTTCATCCATACAGTTAATGCAGCTTTCCTTGTTTTTCTTAGAGAAAGACCTGTGTGTGTATGTGTGTGTGTGTGTGTATGTGTGTGTGTGTGTATGTGTGTGCATGTGTGTGT
>LZPO01075871.1:0-13035 GCA_001675575.1 Neotoma lepida
CTGGGTTTGTGAAAGGAAAAGGAAAAAAAAAAGGCAATGTAGAAGTAAATGCAGTAAGGGCCAGGAATGAAGCTCAGTTGGTTGAGTACTTGCCTGGCACGCAGGATGCCCTGGGTTGGATGCCTAACAACGGCACTGCACGAAATGGGCTCTGTGCTACACTGTGTAATCCCAGCAGTTAGGAGGTAGAGGCAGGAGGGCCAGAAGTTCAGGGTCATCCTTGGCTACATAGTGAGTTTGAAGCCAGCCTGAGTTACATGAAACCAAATCTCAAAAGAAGAAAAATATAACAATCAATGAGGAAATATGGAGTTAACTGAGACACCTTAGGGAGTCAGGTTAATAAAAGGAAAATCAGCAAATNCCTTGCAACAGACAGTGAACTTATATTTTAACAAGAAAANTTTAAATTAGCAAAGAATGAATGGGTTAATAAAAGTCATTCTGTGACTCTCTAGAGCTAACTCTGGGTTTGAGGCAATCCTAGGTTATTTGGGAGGAAAGGGTACTTACAAAGGGCTTCATACGAGGAAGTCTCACTATAGCTTCCTCAGAGGTAAAGAGGAGTGAATGGGACCAGTCCCGAAATCCACTGGTGTCTCAGAGAAAGAGTGAAATTTAAGCTGAGGCAGAGGGCAGCATGCCACCCTGGACCTAGTAGGGGAAAACATATGAATTCTAAAGCCACATGGGAGAGAATCCAGCATTCTGTGAGGGGCTCAAGGGAAAAGCTGCATGTGACCCTCTGCTCCTCTATTCCCAGGACACTGAGGAACTGCCAAGAACCTGGTCCTCCAAGCACCCATTCCCCAGTCCCATCTTCCCAACAGCATGCCACAGGGAACTCAAATGCTTACCATGCCCTGGTGTTAGCACAGTGGTCTTGACCAGAGTCTCCACCTAAGCTGGCAGAATCTACTTATCTGTGCCCCAACTGTCCTAAGTGACAAGATTTGCGATTGGTTATTNTGGCTGAAAGAGGTGGGGTGCTGGGGTTTCCGAGTTCTAACTGCAGTTCCCACAATCCCAATCCCTTTGCAGCTCTTTCTGGTATGGAAGTCATTATAAATTTTGAGTACAAGGATCAGCCAACACAAATGAAGTCCCAAGGCTAAAACTGGAGACAATTCCAATCTGCAAATTGTAACTAAACCCTGACTTCTGAGAAACTGCTTACCTAGTTGGGTCTTTACACCTCATTGATGTTTTTTTTACTCCCACTATAAACAGGAAAGTGAGAGCAGGGGAGGGGAGGGGANGAGGCAATCAGATTTCTAAAGTAAGTCTATGAAGAAGATCNGACNGTGTTCCACAGGATAGGTGGCGCCACCTGCTCTGCAGTGCTTCACATAGAACAGGTCCTTAAGAATTTGCCTGCTTTAACTTTAAAAGAGGGCAGCTCCAACTACAGACCCACTACAGACTTCACCTTTGTAGATTTCAATCAAGAAAGCAGGATGTGTGGGGACTTTACACTAGACCTGAAGTTGGGTGGGACTCTGTCCAGCATAGGTCTTAGAGCTAGTGGGAGACCTGAGAGCACAGGCCAGTGACTGATACCCTGGTTTTCAGTCCCACCCTCAGCTTTTGAGATGCCATGCCCTAGAATAGCCTTGCCCAAAAAACTCCCTTTTAAAAACACAGAAACGTGGTCAGGTAGAAAAGTGGTCAGGTAGCCATGGAGTTCTGGAAAGCAGGTGACTACGGAATTCTGGAGAACAGGTGACCATGGAGTTCTGGAGAGCAGATAGTCACCGNGTTCTGGAGAGCAGGAGACCCGAAAAGGNTGGAATTGGAAAGTGAGGGACCCAGGCTGGAAGAGCTGCCCTGCCATACCAGTCGTGTGTCTCTACAGTTCCAGGAATCTTCTGTAAGGCTCATTTTCTGTAGCTTAAAACACAGATAACAGCAGCATCTCNCTCCCGGGGTGGTGAAGGATAGGCTGCTCACAGCCTTGGCCCACAGCAGACTCCTGCATGTCTCTTAGAGATCCACGCTGGATTGTGTGTCTCTCACTATCTGACTGGGCCTTTAGGGCAAGCATGTGGATTCCCACAGCACAGACTTTCTCAAAAAGGAGAAAAGTACATCTGGAGGCTCATTAATCAATTTTAAATGGGCTCTTGTAAAAGAGGAAAATATAGTAAAGTAAAAGCCAGATTTAAATATGTGAATTGGGGCTGGGGTGTCACTGTGTAGTATAGCATGTGGCTTTTATGAGGCCTTGGGTTCCCTATCTCCAGTGCTACAATTCATAAACAAAAATTATTTTAAATGCCGTATTGACGAGTCATTTTAAAGAAACACAATAGAAAGGCTTAGCATGTACTAACCATTCTTTATTTTACATTCTTTTCAAGGAATGCATGTAGTTTTTGCTGCCAAACTTAATTTTTAAGAGCATCCTTCCCTCCAGTCTTAGTGTTTTTTTTACTTACTTCTCCACATCATAAAGGTATATGTATAAAGGCACTTTATGTATATATACTCATATGCATATACATACCTACACACAATTGTTAACATATACATGCAAAGAAAACAGGAAAAAAAATTCTCAGCTCAGAATCAACAGTTAACAAGCTATGAAATCTAACTTTGTTATTGTAATCTTTTTTCAGGCAAAACCCCAAACCAAACCAACACACACTCAGATACATACACACACCCAAACACATGCACACACACACGCGCACACACAAAAACTCAGATTATTTTCCTAGAATCTGTCCCTCCACAGCTTGTGATTTCCCACTCCAGTTGGAAATGAGCGACATGCCTGTCAGTGCCCCATGGCTGAATCTCCAGGAGACGACTGTATCAAGGAAAGGGGGTTGGTTAAGAACTTCTTGACTTTGGGTTTTTCTTAGTTCTCTTATTAAAATGAGCCTGAACATCGTGAAGCTAAACTATAAGGAAGCGGGGGTTCCTCTCAGATGAATGCTGGTAACACAGCCTCTAGCCAGCTAGTGGTCAGTGCCGCTGCTCAGCAGGGNGGCTCTGGGAGCNGAGGAAGAGGAACTCTATCAAGGAATTCAGGGGTAGGGGAACAGTTTCACATGAAATGTATTTTCCTTATAGTTCATATTTTTATAATTTATAACGGGCTCAACATTTTTATGGACAGGTTTGTTTCCAGGGAAGCTTATCCACAGCTGCTAGAAATCTGTGTCTTTGAAAGGAACAACGGGTTTTATTACAATAGGAAAGTGACATCAGAGGAAGGACGCAGCTGCNANACAAGGCTTATCTAATACTTTGCAGTAGTGACAATTCACAGCAACCTGCCAATGAATCATCTAACTCTACAGTCTCCTTAAGGACATTAACTATGAAGGGGTGGCTATAGAGAAAGTCGCTCGTTATCTGAAACAGCTACTCCATATCCCCGGTCCAGCTGTATGCGTCTCCAATGATTTCATGAGGCTAGGTTGCTGGAAGCGAGGTTCTTCTCACCCGGGACTCCTCCGATGGGCTAATAACAAGGCTTGTTGGCAACTGCTTATAAAACTGCCCTCCCAGCACAGCTTCCCATCACTTCTTCCAATCCTTCAGTAATGTGGCCAGTGTAAAGCTGCACAGCATTGTTATTAAAGGTGGTGGTGGGATCGAACACTTTCACATCATTGCTCTTTGTGGCTCTCACCTCTTCTGTCATTGCCTGGTAAGTGCTCACTGATCAAGCTTTGAGTCAGCCCTTCATCATCATATACANACATAAATGTCAGCAAGCCNATGGACCCTCTGCCCAAAGGTGTTCACCCTAATGTTGAACTGATTTTAAAGAAATCCTAAATCATTTGTGTGTTGGAATCTGTAACTTTGCTTTTGATTTCTCCCCGTTTTAAGGACTCCGCTCTTCTTATGTCTGATAAATATTCTCCTACATTCTTCTGAATTCTAAGAAATGGGATTCATGGCTTTATACTTTTTTATTTTATCCCATCTGGAATCACTCAGATTAATCATGACATCAAGCCTGTGAAGTGTGGCTGTAACTTTCCACTTTTCTAAGTAATTAAACAATGGTTCTAAAAAAATCCTGAAGGAGAAGGACCCCTATACAACTTCATGTTGAGACAAATATGCAGAGGCCTCATACTGTTTCTGTCATGACAGAAAAAAACNGGGGATTCTTGATCTGAGCTGAACTCACTCTCTGGTTAGTGTGGGCACGAAAACACACTCTAAATGGTGGCAGCATATGGGTTTNCTGAGAACTCACCAGGTGACAGGCACTGCTCAAAGCACCTGATGTGGGCTAATTTATTCAGCAACTCTGGGAGGAGAGTTGAGTGTGACCTGCCCTTCCCCTTCATAAAAAGTGATAGGCAAAGCCTGGCTTAAGTATTCCACAATGAAATGAGGTCACAAATCAAGTAAGAAATGTCACCCTGCTTTCAGATGTGAATAGAGAAAGTGACAAGCCCCCACTACAATTTACCAGAAAGAAACTATAAAAGAAAAGCATCAGTTTAACTTATAGATTAAAAGGCTTTTCCTGATAGGTTTTTTTCTTTTTCTTTTCAAATTAAGTAAGCATTTATGTCCCTTTTTATTCAAAGTAAGCTGTAAAGCAGAAAAATATAAGACTGTGTGTGTCACTGGCCTCAAGAAATTACTCATCCTCCTGGGACACAAAAGGCTATTCTCACATACTTAAGTTTACAACAACTTTGTAAGTTTTATAAGTTTTCACAACACGGGATCCTGACTGTAACTTGGGATTCTTTGAAAGACTTAGAATGTCTGATTTGACTTTCACCATTTGTATACAAAAAAAAATTAAACTCAGTTGTAATTTGGTCATTCTCAAAACTTGCATCATACTGCATCCTTATAACACAGTAGCAAAGAACACCAAATGTAATGCTTGTGTATGGAATTTAAGAAATATTTGTTACTAAAATAGCTTTAATATTGTAGGAAACAGCACATCTCTCTACTCCACAACTCCACANNCTGATATTAATTTCAGCAGCAAAAATAATTTGGGAAAGAAACAGATATATAGAAATATGGAAACAGTTAAATGATGAAATAACCTCCCAGAGAAAAAGGGTTGAAATCATTACAGTTACACAGTATACAGCACCACAGAANCAATATAATAATTAGGAGAACTAGACAGGATATAATAACTGCACTTAACATGATGAGCTTTGTTTTTGCTGCTATAAAAAGTGTTTTGAATACAGAAATACAGAAGAAAATACTTGAAAGAAAAACAATGGCTGCTCTGGGCAGAGAGGGCTCTGGCAGCTACTTTATTATTCAAACTCACTACACTGTGTGACTTTACAATATGATAGGAAGAGAAAACAGTTCATAATATATGACCACACAAATGAAAGCGGATCTAGGCAGAAATAGCTGTGTGGGTCTCTCGACAAAGCACACAGTGTACATTCNCTATCTCAGAAGCAGGCTCCAGGCTCCTGTATTTTGAAGTGATTACACAAAACACCAAGTTTCTATATAAATGATGGTTGGAAATAGCCAATAAATACAAATACAAAGAAAACAATGAAAGTGAAACCAACGGANTGCTATAAAAGCATAATGGAGCATAAGAAATCGAGATCCAGGAAAGAAGGTGAAGACAAAAGAAACACATTGTTTCCAAAGCTCAAAATTGAATAAAACAGCTAAGGAGTTTATTACAAAATCAGAAGTCATCATATTCTTTTGCTCTCATAAGTAAATTCAATGAAAAGTAAATGTTTTAGTTTTTATGATCTCACTTTTTTTTTTTTTATAGAATTGTGCCCTTTAGGATGACATGTCATTAAAACACTAACTTCATAATGAACTCAGAAGTCCTTCAGGCCGAGCAAACCCCACTGACACTTTCAGGGCCACACNTGCACACTACACTATGTGTACCTTGACTTTGCGTTTACTCAAAGAAAATAAATACCCATCATCATGTCATTACCTGTGATATGTCGGACAGGACAGTTTTAATACCTGATTTCAACTGTTTTACATAACCAATCCCCGGTCAATAACATCAGATGCTATGCATTGCTAATGTTTAAACAAGCTTTTCATAGGATTACATTTCACAGATGTTCCGTGCACAAAAAGAGAAATCTTAGTGAAACCTTCTTGAATCTCAGCAGTGTAAATATGTCATGGGTACCTCAAAACTCAGAGACTTCTAGAAGAATCCATCTCAACCTCCTAATGCATGAAAAAAGTATTGTGATGCAGACACTGTCAAAACAAAATGTTCAATTTTTCCTAAAAGGAGCCTAAAACTAAGCATTTTACAGCTTTTATCTCCATTTTAAATATACTGAAATACAGGTCCCATTTTTATACACTGGGAGTACCGCCAAAAACATCATAGGAAAAAAAAATTTCTGCATCTTAAAAACCAGAACAATTTAACCATGCAAATATTTACCTAGTATCTAAATTATAAGAAAGAGTAAATTTTACTATAAAGGAGTGTTTAAAGAAGATTTTTAAAACCCTGTGGGAACACTAATAAAAGCTAAGCAGATGCAAGTTATTCTACAATATTAGNCTCTTGACAAGAAAACAGTGAGCATGTCCTCAAAAACATGCTGGCCATAAGGCTGGTGCCCTTAGCAAATTGGCACAGGCATAATGACACATCAGAGAGGCGACTTCCATTCGTATCACTGATAAAAAGATNCCCACATGGTCATATGACTTTAGCAATCCATTGCTAAGTTGACGTCTGGTAAAAAAATTGGCCAATTAGTAACTGGCCAGTTAAACATTATTCCAGAGACGACGAATGACAACCAAGCACATCTTAAAGTGACAAGTAGCAATCCTGGTGGGTGAAGGTTTGTATTGCACAGAAAAAAAAAAGTATGAATAGAGAATTGTGGACATCAATGAGATCTAAAAAGCCTGGATGTGTGAGCCCTCCAGCCATCTCACAGTGCAGGNAAAATCAATAAAGAAAGAACAATGTTATGATTATGTTAAGCTACACATACTGTGAGTTTTTATTGCACAGGGGTGGGAGCAGATTTTTTTTTTTGACAAATTACAAAAGAACCCACCTCCAGTATGGTACAGGTTCATAGCTTCCTTTGTAGTGAGCTGTGTTCAAATCCACAATGGTCCTTGAACCATCCAGCTCATTTCAAGCTAAAAATAAAACAGAAACTCAAAGTCCCCGTTACAACCCTGGAAGCTAAACTTAAGATATGAAGTGCAATTTCCAAGGGAAAAATAACTTCTACTTTAAGATTTCCCAATCACACTAACATCCAAAATTTATTGTTCAAATAAACAGCTAAAGTACACCAAAACATCAATCCCCCAACACACACAACAGAGAAACTGCCTAAGAATTTAACTTTCTGCCAAGCAGCTAATAAAGGAATGAGTTCTTACTTATACTTTCAAAATTATGACAAAATACAGTATGCACATATAAAAATGCAGCTCCAGGCAGAGGGAAAAATTGGATTTGAAACTTTAGTATTTTTTTTTCTTAGCTTGAGANTATCCTTACAACCTAAAATTCCCCAAGCAGGGATAGTTTCTGTCAGGAAACAAATATTTCCAAGCAAGAGTCCAGACTCGTTGACATTCTGCAGAGTTCTTTCCTGTTCAAGAATGAACCTGTATTGCTTTTGGGGGTGGGCAGGGGGAAATGCTTCTAATATTCTCTTCACAAATTCTATCTTATGGAAAACATCACAGTGGTGTATTTAAACATAGTGCACTTTCCTGCCTCGCAATCTTTAATAAGCAAGTAGACCACGGGACTAAATGGGAGTTTTCACTTGACTTATAAAATCAGCTGTGCTCTTAAACACAAGTAAACCATGGGGAGAAATAAGAACCAGCCTTAAGAAAAGCACATAGACACAGAGAGATAAACAACAACTTAAAAAAAAAAGTAACGCCACGGAGTCCCGGTTTTATTTTTTAACTTTAGGCTAACTACTTTGGTCAAACAGGAAGGGCAGTCTGCTCCCCAAACTGATCTTGTTTTAGAAGAATGCAGCGTGTGCTCCAGCAAGGACAGAAGCACCGAAAATTCAATTCTGCAGGAAATCATTTGCAGCAAAGAGTTAGAACACACAAGCTTGATGCACAGTGCCTCCTGAACTGATTAGAACAAGATTCCTATAATGAATTAGCCAGAGGAAAATGTCCAGTGATTCTAACACACCCATGTTAGAAAACTGCTTCCTACTGATTATTTTGGGCTAAGGTAAGAAAAGAAATANATTTTTATNAAGCTCTTCTGCTGGGGATAAGCACAAAGTCCAAACACACCAGCTTCCACATCGCTCACCAAAGTGAATGAATTTTCCAAACATTTAATCCTAGTCATTTGTGTAAATATGTAGCGAACACACATGTATGTCATGTACCAACCAATGACAATCTCTATATGTTGCTCATATACACATGTAGGATACATACATATATACATCATGCATCTATCAAAGGCAACCTTTAATGTGGGCAGCTCCTGACTTACAGGGATTCAACTTTAAAATGTGTTACAATTTCTCTTTACCTCATTCTATTGATTTATCTTCATATAATTATGAAACTTTACACAGACTACAAACAGCTTACATTGATTGTCCAGCCATCCCTTCTTCCTGCTTTCCAATACAACAGCTAAATCTTTTTCACTGAAGACAATGCTGACCTTTAAGAGACTGGTTCCACGCTAGTCAGAATCATATTACATAGTAAATCCAACCAGTGAAGCCTCAGTAGATACAGGTTTAAGGCACAAGCTGTTAGGTGGNACACACCTGTAATCCCAGCACTCAACAGACTAAAGCCAGAGGCTACAAGAGGATGACTGCTCCCCTGAAGCTGGAGTTATAAGTGACTGTGAGCCATGCNGTGGGGAGCTGGGAACCAAAGCGGTGTTTTCTCCAAGAGCAGGACACACTCTTAACTGTTAAGACATCTCTCCAGTCTGTTCTCAGAAAGTGAATCTAGGTTTAAGTTTAGGGGGCTACCCACATACTGCTTTGTGCTTGATTTTCATGTACTTCAAAGAAAGTGAAAACAACCAAGTATCTCCCCCTGGGTTGTGNCAACACACAATGCCATGAGCTGGTGTAGGAATCAAAGACTCTGGTCCAGGGATATCCTTTCTGCAGGGTAGAAAATGACTGTTTTTCCTTCTCTGGATATGGAAGTGGGTGACAGAGAGGGGTACGGTCCTAAAACAAGCCACAACTTCAGCTCCTCTACTAGTTAATCTTCAGAAAAGGTCAGACAGAAAGACCAAATTCCTAGGTGCTTTNCCAGAGATGTGTCAGAGCCAGATAAAAGTGTGATNTGGCAAGGATGAACACAAACCTATCCCATACAAGCCAGAGCTCTTCCAAACAAGTNGACTACAGTGTGTCCGGGGAAGCAGCAGTGTGTGCTGGGACAGGCTTATCACAGAATGTTGTGATCCCTTAGAGGGGCGCTCAAAATGACTGAAATGCTAAGAACCAGTTCCACTCAGCTGACTCAGGCCATTTGGATTATTTCTTAGAGAAACAGTGAACATGGAAAATAGATCAACTCTCCAAAGGGGATTCTTCTCTTCAAAGCAACAATTACCACAGAGATCTAAAGTATTAGAAAATCCAAGTGGTGTAACTCATGACTATAATCCCAGTACTCAGGAGACTGAGGCGGGAGGATCATGAATCTGAGATAGCTTAGACAAATAGCATAATCCTGCCTCAAAAAAAACAAGCCAAAAAAAAGGGGGGGGCTGGAGAGACAGCTCAGCAGTTAAGAATACTGGCTGCTCTTTCGGAGGACCCTCCTTCAATTTCTAGCACCCATGTGGCAGCTCACAACCACCTGTAACTCCAGTTCCAAGGGATCTGTTGCCCTCTTCTGGCCTCTGAGGGCACTGCATGCATATGGTGCACAGCCATACCTGCAGGCAAAACTCCCACACACATAAAACAAAGGTTACAAAAATTCTTAAGCCCCAAATGAAAACTATATAGAAGGCAACAGTGTTTTCCCCTCATATTGCTCAGTTATCTGGCCAAGATTATTGCGGAAATTCCTCTTGGTACAAAATAATAATATTCAAAGTATCTGTCCTGGGAGTAGTACAGCAGATCACTGTGTGGGTAAGATGTCTCGAATAAGGTGAAGGCCTTGACAGAATGAAGACAAAGAACATTGCCCGTAGACTGTCTGAGAGTGCCCGTGTCTGAGGACCTTCCCTTCCAGTCTTAGTTTATAGGTTTGCATTGTGAAAAGGTGTTGGACTTTGCCAAGTGCATTCCATCACAGCTCACACTGTTCTCACTTCTCCTCCTGATTTCTTGGCAGCGTCATTCCTTCCTCCTTGAATCTTGACTTCGGCTGGTCTCTCCTGGTTTCTTTGCTACTTGCCTTGGAGGTCTCCTCTTGTCTGGACCACCACCCAGTCTCTAGCTGTCTCNTCTAGCTTCATCGTTTTAATAGACGCTGATAGTCCCAACTTCCAAACTGATAGCCTCGACTCCTGTTCCTCACATACTTGTCCCACTGCCAACTCCACACAGTGCCCAAAACAGAACACTGGGGCAGACCACTCCTCCAATCTTTCCTATCTCAGTAACCATGTAACTCCATTCCTATAGTTACCCAAACCATATATATACTCATACCCAACTCTCCTGTGTGTCCAGAATCTGGTCCTTCCTTCTACCTCCAGTGGAAATAATCTTTGTTCAAAGCACATCATTTCTTACCTGAATTACTACACTGTTTCTCTGCTTCTGCCCTGTCCCCTTCCAGATCCTCACCCCATCAGCTAGTGTGACCCTTAAAATATGGATCAGGTCATGTTACTGCCTTGCTCAGGACCTGTCAATGATTTCCTGCCTTCTATAAAGTAACAGCTAAGTGCTTGCCACATTTNTCATGTCCTGTTGCACAGACTTAGCTTCCGTTCACTCTGCTCTGGCCACATGGGCCCTCTTGTACAGGCTCCTTCAGGTGCAGCAGACATCCTGCCTTAGGATCTTGCACCATGCTTATGCCAGTACTTAGATGCTTATTCCCCACAATGCCCACGCCACCACCACCACCTTGGCTTTCCAGATCTTTTCAGGGAGACCCTCTTATATAATGAGACAACTCCTTTATTATTGTGTTTTCTTCCTCAGTATTTACTACCATCTTATAGGTTATACACAGTTGCCCCTCCTCACTGCCAATTGGTAGATTTTACATTGTATGCTCCAATAATTATATAATTTACTTACCTCCCATCAGGGAGAAAGANCTTTTTTGTCTTTGCTTTTGAAAGTAAAAACACATGGTAATGGCTTTCCATCTCTTCATGACTCCCAGTGCCCGTGCTCTTAGGCCATCCTCCCACACTGACTCTTCCTTGGCCAGGAGACTTTAACTGCAGAAGCATTCCTGGGGTGCTGCTGTCTCTTGTTGAAGTAAGGAACAATTAGAACCCTGTTTGGCAAGCTTCCTGGGGCATGAAAGACCAACAAGGGGCTTGGGAAANGGCTCAGTAGGTATAGGACCTGAGTTCTGATCCTCAGCACCTATGTTAAAAGCCAGGGTTGGCAGAATGCACTTACAAAGTGGTGGGAGCAGGCATATCTCTGAGTCTTGGTAGCCAGCTAACTCTAAATCAGTGAGCTCCATGTTCAGTGAGAAATTCTGTCTCAAAAAATAAGTTAGAGCATGATTGAGGAAGATACCTGACATACACCTCAGGCTTTCACATACAGAGACCCACATGTGTGAGCACATGAGTGTGTGCACATGCGCACGTGCACGCACACACACACACACACACACACACACACACACACACACACACACACGTAACAAATGAGCTCACTCAGCTAAACTCCCCACAAATCAGACAGACCCCAGCCACCAGACTGCAAAGACCCACCAAACTGAGCCTGGGCAGAACTACAGAGCTGACCACAGATTCACAGGCCTAAGGCTTGTTTTGTGAAACTATTAGGGATTCCAGGGGATGAAAGAGGAGATGCCAGTCCACAGAGCAGTGGGCACATTGCACTGTTCTGAAAAGGAAACAATGAAGGCAGAACCCCTCTCTCCCTGGTGCCCCAAATCTTAGACTTTTCTGTAAATTCAGGNGATGGCTGACATGAGACTTTAAGTATGAGAAATAGGAATACTGTGTGTTTCAGAATTTCTGGTATGTTTTACAAAACCAAAACCCAAAGGGCAGCTGCAGGGAAGCAGACTACAGTTGTCGTCTTTATACAGATGCAGGATGAATCCAGAAGCAGGAATTGTATCTTTTGGTTCGTAGGTGAACACCATATATGTCCCAGGCCTTAGTCTAATTGTCATAGAATGGATAAATATCCCAACTTCAACGTACTGGCCATGATAGAGATACCAAATACCTAGTACAGTATCTGCCCAAATTCCTCAGTAACCAAGAGATCCTAGCACCACACATGAGAGTGTTAATCTTAGNAGGAGGCTGAAAGGCAGATGCTCAGCCCTGTGTTTCCACACACACCGCCTTGCTGAGCACAGAACTTGTTGGCTAAACATAGCAAGGGTAGGAAAGGCTGGAAATGAAATGCAGAGGAAGACAATCTTGCTGCCTTTAATGATTTCTAGACATCTTTGCTTCTGTTTATAACATCCACCAGCATCTCCAAACTAGAAAGCATTTCTTTTTTTTTCCAGATGGCAGCTTTATTTNCTTTAAAAATACATGTACTACAACTTGTGCCACCAAGAGGCCATTCTTGAACATCAACAGCCATGCCTACAATTTACATGATTTTCTGATTTCTTTTGTCTTTTAGATATTTTTGATTAAATTCATCCTTTGAAAATGTCATACATATATAATTCTATATATGTGTAATATATATATTGTTTATTCTCATCCCACCCACTGTCTCCCTCCACCATTGTCACCCTGCTCCTTCTCCTCCCTACAGGTCCCTTTTCCCATATTCATGTCTTTTTGTCTGGTGATCCACTGAGCTATCTGTGCAACTACAGTTCAGAAACCAACGGCTGGAGCTTGGCAGGCTCACTAGT
>LZPO01075871.1:21415-34889 GCA_001675575.1 Neotoma lepida
TTTTCTTCCTAGAACTACCCTGTAACATAGGAAGGGTTGTGACAATGAGGGTTTCTTATTCTACAATTTGAGACAGGCAGTCCTTACAAAATGCTACACAGACAAAAAAGAGTAATACATTGGTTAACACGCTTTTAAATGTTACTGTAATATTCAGAGCTATCACAACCATTTCTGTAGACAATGGCCACAGGAATTTCAAACATAATTTTAATCTCTNGGAATAAAAGATACTAGCTTTCAAGTTTCACAGAAACCCACTCTCTCTGAGCAATGCTATTTTTAAATATATGCTGGTGGTTTATTTGGATNATCTTGGGCAGGTTTACTTGAACTATGAATAAGCAAATAACATCTCTTAGTGAATAAAAATAAAGGTATAAAAAGAGGAAAATTTGGAGGCACTGGCCTTAATTTCAGCACTGGGGTGGTTGAGACAGAAAGCCCATGAAGTTGAAGCTCCCCTGGGACACACTTCCAGACCTTGTCTCAAAAACCATGAACCAAGAATCCATGAAGGGGGCAGGGAGAAGGAAGAGAAGAAAGAAAGAGCAGGAAGGGCCAGTAAGCTCACTTCTGTCTCTTCTCTTGTTTTGCAGCGCTGGGATAGGAAACCCAGGCCATGCTGGGCGANCACTCTACCATAGTTATGCTCCCCGAGTATCTGAACNGAACTCAAGAGGTAAAACAAAAATCAACCAACCAAACAAACAAATTAAGATGATACTTTGGTAAAGATACCTCTTGGAATAAATACTTACCAGATCCAAATATTTAAATATTAACATAAAAATGAAATGATGCCAAACAATGGCCTCCATTACAATTCATGTTTACACCACCACTCTCCCTTCACACCCATACACACTCAAATGCACACACATCTATACCAAGTTGAGAGAGCAACTAAAAAGCTATCCCTTTTCGATAGTTCTTTAAAGAAATATAGTTAGCTCGTTTTCAAAATAAGTGAAAATTCCCAATTACTTCAAATGATATGTCTCCAAGCTGTCTATAGTTCAAAGCTGAGTACATTTTCAAATTTGAGTGCAGTCTCTTTGCCCTCACTGTTTAATGGCATATATCATCTAACAAGCACCGAATCTATTCCCNATGTGCAATATCCCAATGTGCAAACCCNCATCCGATATCCAGGCTCAGNTCCTTGAAGCTGGATGAGCTGACAATGGGAAAGTTACAGAAACAATGCACTGTTAAGCCTTAGACCTTCTGACATTTCAGAACTCCACATGCATTACAAGAGTGCCTTCCTCCCATCCAGGCTGAGCACAGCAAAAGCGAGCAGGCTTTTGATTCAGTGGTGCATGCAATACTGGCTTGCTGTGAGATTTACACTTAGCTGTAGCTTGGCTTTCTTACTACGTGATTACTGAGCTGTATGTGTCTGCAAACTAAAGGAAATAACAGGAGATGTGAAAAATGCAACAATACTAAAAACAGATGTTGGTGTAAAATTTCAGGGCCATTTAGTTGTTCATTTCACTTTTTAACATGTAATCTCTATTTTTTTTAAAGGGGGAGTCCATTTTTGTTTTTTCTCTTAAAATGCCCAGACACATGGAACATTTAGAGAGATGAAGTGTACAAGACAGAGACCTGAGAGGGTGAAAAACAGGAAATAAAGAAAGGGCGAAGGAAGAACAAAACTGAAGAAATGTCCCCAAGCCCTCTCTTTTTCAGGAGTTACGAAGTCCTTCTTTTCTTCCTCTCATTTTCCTTCCATTTGGTCTGGCAATTTCTTGCAATGGGGTCAAGTGCCCAGGTGTGATTTGTAGATAAAGAATTAAGAAGCATGGCTGCTCTTAGGCACAAAGGCTTTTGTGGCCAGGAAAATAATAGTTTTATTTTGTTTGTCCCTAATTTTTAATGAGAAATACTTACCCCAAACCTCCTGGCTTGGGGGAAAGCAAAGAAAGAAACAAACAAACGAAAGCCATAGTTGTACTGTAGGCTCTGTTTACTCAGTCCCTAAGAGTCAACATTACTGATGACTGTCTCCGACGGTGAGTTACACATCACAACAAACAACCTACCATATTGTTTTCTTGCAAAGACTCACATTACTATCCCTACTGTGAATTATTCTTTGTTGAGTTTCTGAGAAATGATGGCCCAAGAGCTACTGCAGGCTAATATGACCCCTCCTCCCAGGAGCACCTCCCAGGAGCACCTCCCTGGAGCACCTCCCTGGAGCACCTCCCAGGAGCACCTCCCTGGAGCACCTCCCAGGAGCACCTCCCTGGAGTACCTCCCTGGAGGACCTCCCTGGAGCACCTCCCTGGAGCACCTCCCTGGAGCACCTACTCTCACAGTCAAAAAACCAACAGCAGGATCAGGTTTCCGTGCATTCTTATGAACAAACTTACATGATTTCCTGTTGGAAAGTTTCAGAGGCTGGACTACTATTTCTGGTTGTCTCAGAGCCAATCTCCTGGGGGAAGAAAAGGTCAAAGTGCCTATCAACTTACANCACAGGTTCAAGGTTAACACAGCACCAAAATATAAAATCCATAAGGAAGATCTTGAAGGAACACAAAGACAATCTGTTCAAATGAATNAAATCTGATATTTTTCAAGTTTTAAAGTTACTCCCTTTCTTGAAATGACCATGTGCTTTCCCTGTAGAACACACTCAGATATTAATATGCTAGTGTCTGNTTGTCTCATAACAACCCAAGAGGACCTGGTACTGTCATATATTACTTTTGGTCCTTTGTCATAGAGTTAGACAAAATAGATCTTCAGATCCAAAACCAAGGGATAATAGATTCGCAGGCTGGGTTTGAAGCTCATTTTATCATAACTGTGCTAGGATGATATTCCACAGGGAACGGAAAGTCATTTGAAGAAAGGTCACTCTGCTGTGCCAGCGGCTCACCGTTCCTGGAAGGGCTTGGAGGGAATTAGGCCTGCTCTGGGGTTGGCATCACCCTCGTGCTTTGCCTGCCACCATGTCACATCATCCTGGCTCATAATCTGGAGAATGTCTCCCTTTCGGAAAGACAGCCCCGCCTCCTTACACGGGATCGCCTTGTCCTCCTTCGGGTCGTAGTCAAAAAGGGCTTTGATAAACACCTGGAAGAATACATGGCAGAGGGACACGTGAAGCTGTCTGCACTCNTGCAACTTTTCAAAGCAGATATGTATTAGTTGAAAGAAATGATATTAAGTCCCCCACCACAAACAGTATTTTAAAGACTGACCTTGCCTTCCTTGGAAGCTGCCTCCTCTTTGGCGCTGGGTATTATCTTAAATGTAATTGCTCCCTGGGACTGACTCTGGTATCAGGGATCAAAGAAAGAGTCATTAGAGAGCTGGAGGCAAGAGAAAAATAAAACAGACAGGTAGGAAGCTAAACACAGCACTTAGGAATGCANAGAATTCTACTCAGACGAAAGCAGACAAGCATGTCTGTAGAAATTCCAGAAACACNAGAGAGCTCTAAAGTATGCCCGGTCATTTAAGGGCCATTTTTACACTGTTACGTCCTGTGCATTTAAGGTATCAATACATCTACTGTCGTCCATGTTGAGTTACATCAAAACAAACACACAGTATGAACAAGGCTTGGAATGAGCACGAGTCAATGCCTAGAGCAGACATCACAAAGATGGGATCCTGGCATTTAAATGCTGGTATCCACATTTGGTGAAATAAAAGGCTGAAATAAAATGACCAGATGCTGTCATTTCTGTGGTTATGAATATGGGATTCATTTGGCAGCAATACACATCAGAAAAAGTAACTAAGCGCAGCCAGGTGAGTTTTCTTCTGGTAGTGGGATAAACATCACAAAAAGTCTACTGAAAGATTTAAAGACAGATGGAATGTCTACTNAAATTTAACTAAAACCATAATTCCATGACCTGCAGATACTTGCTGATTATCTAAGACCACGACAGACCTCCTTGTTAATGGACACGTATGACGACATCTGTTCAGGTATCCTCAGGGAACTTTCTATTGCTGTAGGTTTGCATGTTCATATTTAAAGTTGCAGTCTCCATTTTATCCCTCACCTGAACTTAATAAGACTTAACAATCCCCATGGCTAAGATAATTTCACTCAANTTTTCGCTCTAATGAGAGGGGGGCAGAGGCAAGAGCCTCATCTATCCACATTGACCTGAAACCCTGCGTATACTGTAACCTCATTTGACCCTCAAAATACATCAGCAGATCGACCCTCAAAATATATCACAGATCGCTACTTCTCCCTATGTTTGTGTAAATGAAAATCTTGAAGCTACATGGACAAAAGCGTTTCTAAGTATGTGTGCAGCACTCTGAATCTGGAGGGCTAAATCCAAATCAGACTAAGAAACCTGAAGCATAGGGATTTGACTTTTCACCGAAATTTACGATAATGTGACTGCTTACCAAGATCCGTATTATTTCCTCAGGCCTCTTGTCTTCCACTGGGATCCCATTCACTTCCCTCAGCTCGTCACCCACGTGAATAAGACCTGACAAACAAAACCCAGTAAATCAGCAGTGTCACAAAGTGACACTGTGATCTGTGATTGCTCCCAACATTCAAGTATAAGTCATTCCTCAAAGTGATGAAGTATCAGAAAAGTAAGCTTCTTNACAATTCACATGCTTCAATTCTGCAGCTCTCTGATGATGAGTATAGCAAAATCAGATAACAGTCTCTTGGTCTCTATCTAGAAATGCACATTACTGATACCTTAGAAAATAACTCACTTTNATTATTTACTTATTATTTTTATTTGGTCTGAGTGTGTACATGCCATGTCTGTCATGTGTGAAAGTATGTATTAAGTCCAGTGGTCAAATCTGGCATCATTCCTCAAGCGTGAACTACCTTGTTGTNGAGAATGGGTATCCTACTGGCTTGGAGTGAACCAAGATCTGGTTACCTTGGTTGCCTGTGGACTCCACCTCCCCAGAACNGGGATGGTAAGCACATGCCACCATGTTTGGCTTTGAATGTGGATGCTGTGGATTAAACTTGGTCCTCACATTTGTACAGCAAACACTNTTCCAACTGAGCTATTCCCCCAGCATCTAAAATAATTTGTAAATTTATTTTTAAAACTGCATGCTCTCAGTAGCATGTATTTTTCACATCAGAAACAATTAAAATGGGTTATAATATAACTTTGCAGGCTATGCAGTATCTCTGCCATAGGTTTGACACTCAGNACTGTAGGGGGAAAATCAGGTGTCTTCAGAAGCCTGTATAAGACCACAGAGGGAGATTCATCTATCATTTATTTGTACGGTGTCCACATTACAACACAGTGAAAAAGGTCTTGTCTCTGGTTCTGCTATATTGTATCCAAAGACTATTAGCCATTGAGTTACTTACTCACTGGAACTGTTACTCACAGAACACAACACAATTTGTCCTTATTCAATGAATAAAGAGGCTCTCACCACTTCTGTCTGCAGCTCCTCCCCGCATGATCCGGGCCACGATGATTGCCCCCGTCTGTTCATCTTTCTTAATGGTAGCACCCTTTCAAGGCAAAAAAAGAGGGAGAGGAAAAAAGCATTTGTGGGCAGATTGTCAAACCGTGTTGTAAGATAGAGATGTAAAATAATTTTTATCTGGAAAAACCAGAAACTACTACAAAGAGAAATGAACAAGGCANGAGGAACAGACATGTCAACTGTCCTTTGGATGCTCCTTACAATGTACCAAAATTCAGGCTACANAGCACCTAAGCATTTCAGCACAATTTAAAAATTGGTGAAATCTTACATCTTCCAATTAATGCAAAACAATTTTTTTCTTTAAACTATCTACCTTGTATTGCTTTACTTTTAGAATACTTTCTCATTTCATTTTATCTGTATAATATCCCATGATGGGGGCNGGATAGATGGCTCAATGGTTAAGAGCATGGGCTACTATTCCAGAGGACTGAGGCTCAAATCCCAGCACCCACATGGCAGTTCACAACCAGTAGTACCTCCAGTCCCAGGGGATCAATGCACCAAGTGCAGATGTGGTGCACATGCATACACACATACACACACACACACACACACACACACACACACACACACACAGAGAGAGAGAGAGAGAGAGAGAGAGAGAGAGAGGCAAAATATGCCTTTGGGTAACCTAGGATGTTTTTCTGCCTGAGATCATAACAGAATCATGGCAAGTCAACCCAGGGTTCTGAGGATTAGGACACGACTTCCTTGGTTGTAAATGGGGCAATATTCCCCCAGTCCCAGGTCCCTTGATGTGGTCCAACACCACAGAAATTCCAGTGCCAAAACAAACTGTTCTATTTATATTGTGAAACGTTAGGTTCCAGGTTAATTTCTCTTCATTATTTTAAAATAAATCAGCTTTCCAGAACAGCCTAAAGCACTATTTTTCAACTGCATCATTTAATTTCCAACCGGCCATACCTGGCTACATGTTAAACTTTTTCTTACAGATGTTAGTAGGTCATATTTTCAAGGCTATTACTATTAAAAAGCAATAGGATGCTGTTATTTTACTTGGAGTTTTGTTAGTTGTTCTAAGCTATATTCTCTGGATGTAAATGTCCCATTTGTTTTAAGNTATCAGGACCTAGAAGCAGCAAATCTCAAAGACAAGTATNAGGGCTGGAAGCCCATCTCATTCAGCTCCCCACGAGATCTCCTNGCATCTGAAGGCAGANGCAGACCAGTCTCACCAGGGGTTCTCTGTTCTTGACCAGGCGTATTATTTTCACAGAGTCTTCCTCNTCATCGATATCTTCAGGCATGGGAGGCAATACAGGATCATAACTCTTTTGAGCCACAGTATCATGTACTGACAGNAAAGCCTGTAAAACCAATGGGTCATAAAGAATTCATCAGACAGGAAACCCTAAATTCATTGATGTACAAATAAANCCAAATGNTGTGGAATAATCTTTTTGTACATTGTAAAGATGTGTCTTTGCCAAGGTGCCTCTGGATTGGTTTAATAAAGAGCTGAATGGCCAATAGCTAGGCAGGAGAGGATAGGTGGGAGTTCCAGGGGAAAAAAGGAACTCAGGGTTAGAATCTAGGTATGCAGGAGAAGCCAGTGAGACACCGAGTAAGTTAGATGTATAGAATGAAGGAGAGGTGCAAAGCCATGCGGCAGAACATAGATTAACAGACACCCCCAAGTAATGACATGGAGACTTCTTATTAATTATGAAAGCTCGGCCTTAACTTAGGCTTATTCCCAACTAGCTCTTATAACTTAAATTAACCTGTTTCTATTAATCTATGTTCTGCCATGTGGCTTTTCACTTCTCCTTCATTCTCTATGTCCAACTTGCTCTGTGTCTTGATGGCTTCTCCTACGTGCCTAGATTCTAACCCTGAGGCCCTCGCTCTCTCTGGAAATCTCGCCTATCCTTTTCTGCCCTGCTATTGGCCATTCAGCTCTTTATTAAACCAATCAGAAGGCACCTTGGCAAAGACACACCTTCACAGTGTACAAAAAGATTATCCCACAAAGGCCAAAATAGCATAACCCTGTTGGCTAATGGTAAGGAAACCATTTGAAGCAGGGCCTCTTTGGCTCAGGCAGTGGGGGCAGGGCAATTCCTATTGGATTATAGAAGGCAGACACACTCAGCTGCAACTACACCTCCACATCCAGTACCAATGACGACAATCTGCATTAAATTTCTTCTAACCTCTATATTCTCTAGTAATCCCAATATTGGTAGCCGTTGGGGCAAAGGTCAGGAGTATTCCTTTTGGAGGAAAAAAATGAGGATACTGACACACTGCTAATAAGCCAATAGAAGCTTAAGATACTATATATTTTTTCTTTAATTTTTAAAAGCATATATATATACACACACATATATATGACTATGTAATATGCATACAAATTCCTTTATCTCTCTCCACCCTATGTGTGGAAGAAGGGCTTCTCACTGAACCTAGAGATCAATGTTTTAGCTAGTCTGGCTAGCTAGCTTCCTAGGGAGCTCTTCTCTACCTCCCTTGTGATGGGATTATACATAGCTGTCACACCTTCTACAACACTTTCGATCCAAACCCTGGTCCTCATATGTAATAAGTGATTTACCCACTGGGCTATATGTTTTTAAAATATTTTTTTCTGTGCTTGGGATGTGACTCAGGGGTTGCTTAGATGAAGTCCTGGGATGACTCCCAACATTGTATAAACCAGATGTGGTGGTACCTGTCTATAATCCCAGCACCTAGGAGATGGGGGCAGGAAAATCAGACATTCAGGGTCATCTTTCCATACATGAGTTTATACAGAATATCCTCTCACTCCCTCATATGCATATGTATGTGTGTGTGTATTTTTCTCATATATACATTTATTCAATTATTCATATATATTTTCAAAATATATTTTTCTCATATATAAATTTTCCTATCAGCAGAAAATTGGTCAATGCCATTATTCATTGGCTTCTGACAATTTTTAGCATAATGGGCATACATAAAAGAAAAAAGCATTTTATAATACTTTCTCATATAGATCAAAGAGGAGAGAAAATGCTAGAACTCTGCGTTTCCTATTTCAGATGAATGCATTTGAGATGTCTCACTCACTTAAGCACGACCTGTACCTGACTCTAGCTGGAGGCCTAGAGATCATGCTCTCCTCTCCCCTCCAGCCCCAACATCCAACATGTAGCTTACTAAACACACTTCCCAAATATATGTAAAACGTATTTCTTTCTAATTCACCTCACAGATCAGCAAACTATTCTACCTGCTTCTGTGATCTTCAATGGGAACTGTCATACTAGTGAGTTCCTGTATTGTCTATGGCTTCTGTCATGCTACAACACCAAGGTGGATAGCTGGGACAGACACTTCCAGATCGCCGTTGCCATGTCTACAAAAGACACTGTAATAGCTTCTATGTGGTCCAGCTGCTTCCATTGTCGCCCTGCTTTCAAATTTACAGTTCACTGCATAGCCAGAGTGACTGCTGGCTGNCCAGAACTCGTCTATGGCTGCCTTACATTCTGAGATAAATCCGCTCTAGCATGCTCTCAAGGTCTTTCCAAGCGTCTATCACATCCTTCTTCATTCATCTTAAATAATTCCTTTCCAAAGAGGCCTGGCCAAAACATTCATTATAGAAGGATGCTCCTTGATTTATTTTTAAAAACTGTGGTTTTTTTATAATTTTCTTTTTATCTTTGTATTTGTATGTATGATGAGTATATTACAGACATATGCACCATAGCACATGTGTGGACTGGTGTCAGTCATTGCCTTCCACCTTGCTTGAGACAGATTTGTTTCCTGCTGNGTACACCAATCTAGCTGGCCCATCAGCCTCTGGAGATGCTCCTGTTCACACCTCCCACCTCCACTGGAGAGCACTGTGATTGCCACACACTACCAGGTCTGCTTTACATGAGTTCTAGGGGTACAAGCATCCTACCCACTGAGCCATATCCCCAGCCTCATTCCGTGATTTCTAGACCTCAGCACTGCATTTGCATTCACACACATTTGGAATACATAATTGCACATGTATTATATTCAATATTTTATATCATTCCATTGTTTATGTCAGCTATCAAGCAATCAGAAACTCTGGGATGGCAAAATGGTGTCATTTTTAAATTAAATGATTTTAATAGCTAACATATACACCAACTGTCCCTTTGCACCTCAGAGGATTGGTTCCAAGAGCCACACTAATGTCAAAATCCTCAGATGCTCACTCCCTACATAAAATAGTATGAGATGTACATATAGATTATATGCATTTTCCCACATACTTTAAACCATCTTCAGATTATTTATACTTGGTGTTAGGGAAATAGCTGCTCTACTGTACTACTAGGTAAAAGGTGACAAGAAAGGAATTTCTGTACATGTACAATACACATTCAACATTTTTCAAATATATTCATCCAGGGTTTGGTTGAATGTGCCTCTAAAATCCTGGCCTAAATAATTTCTTTTTAAAATATATATATTTATAAATATCCAGCTTCAAATATTCCATGTAGCAACAAGAAACAGATGAACACATNCTGCACAACCTGTAACAAACTCTAAAGTTTGCACAGGGCGAGGACAGCTCCTGATTTTTAGTGTAGGGGAAATCCTCATGACTGGGGAGTGCTGCCTGGCAGATATTACCTCAGTATTGTAAAGATAAACCCAAGATTAAAAGCTGTGACATGCTGACTGAAGAAAATTTAAAAGTAAACCTCTGAGGGCCAAAACTCTTCCAAGTAACTTAATTGTATGACAGAAAAATGATCACAGATATTGCCTATCAGAACACTGTGGTACTCAATATCAAACTCACCTGACTAAACATCAATCAAAACTTACCAGGCAAGCCAAAGAAGGTTAAAAACATTACTCATAAGGATGAAAAACTTANGCAATAGAACAAAACTCTGAAATTACTCAGAGATATAACTAGATAAAAACAAACAGTACTCCAGGATGTTAAAAGCTACTACTGAGGGGATGGGAAGATGGCTCAGCGGGTAAGTTCAGGATCCTCAGAACCCAATGAAAAGCCAGATGTGGTAGGGAGTATCTGTAATGCCCGCACTCCTCTGGCTGTATGTGAGGTGAAGACAGGAGAATCATGGAGAATCACGTAGAAGTTTGTGGGTGTACTAGCCTGGTACATGCTGTGAATCATCAGAGACANCTGAGACCCTGCCTCAAAACAAGGTGAAAACCAACTGGTGACAGTTGTCCTTTGACCTCCATATGTGGGCAATGGAATTTGTATACACACACATACACACACACAAAACACCATACCACACCACACACACCCCCACACACCATACCATATTCACATAAACAGGAAGTAATTCTGCAGAAGACAAAGTAATATAAACTATCCAAAATAAAGCAAGAATAAAACTATATTGAGGGAGGGGCTGGAGAGATGGTTCAGCAGTTACAAGCACGGGTTGCTCTCCCAGAAGACCTAGGTATAACTCCAGTACCCAGATGATAACTCACAGCTGTCTGTAACTCCAGTCCTAAGCATTTGGCCTTCAAGGCCACCAGAGCACATGACGCACATATAGGCAGACAAAAACCCATACACATGATAAAATTATAGGCAACTGTGGGATTTTAAATAGCCTACAGCGCGTACTCAGACTCTGTGAAGAAGTATGACAGGAAATATGAGTATTTTCAGGAAATATGAAAAAAAATTACAAATTTGGTGAAAAAAATAATAAACTTTCATGTTCATGAGCTCAAATACCTGAGCACATGGAAAAGAACACTAAATAATCAAAACTGCTTAAAACATGAGGAAATTCTAAAATCATGCACCAGAAAAAAAAATTAGCACATTACATATAAAAGAGTGAAGATGAAAGTGACTTCCATCAGATACAAGACAGCCCACAAAACGACAGAGCAACATCTTTAAAATACCTGAAAAGAATACTGTCATGCTAGCATTCTATACCTAGCAAAGGTATCTGTTAGCAGAGAAGACTTTTCAATGAGATGGGGTGTTTTTAATGTATCACCAGCAGACCTGCTTTGGAAGAAACGCTATAGGGAGTCTTTTAGAGGGGAGGAAAATGATGGCCCACCTAGAGCAGTGAAGGACACCAGCAATGAAATGACCACTCTCGCAATGTCTTTGTCAACCACATTCCACACGGTGAGAACAACAGATGGGGCATTAGAACATTTTTATATAATATAGTTACAACATTACAGACAATATTAAGAACAGTAGCTATTTATCTTCTCGGCTTTGGACNCATTTCCGTGTCTAAATTTCAACAGAATTTTGTAGATTCCAAGTTCATCATGCTTAGCANCTTTGCTTTAGGAATATTGTTGCTTGGCAACATTTTGTAGTTTGGACAATGAGAAGCCACTTGACATTTAATTTTCCTGTTTTCACTGAGGTGATTTTATTCTTCAACATACAGATTTTCCTCTCAAAGGGCAGAACTTAAATAAAAAGTGTGTTTCCATGTGCCNTAACCACCAATCACAGCTGATGGTTTTACCTGTTGCTCTGAAGCATCGGCAGGAAATTGAACACCAGACCTGTAACTCGCCACCACTGTGGACCCCTGGAGTCAATGCTATGNGGAGCGTCTGACAGGTGCACAGAATTAAGTGCCTGCTCATCAGGATGAGGGACACTGATTTATCCCTGCAGAAGGGAGCTCAACTTTTCCTCCAGCTTCCTTTNATGAAGCCTCATCCATCCTTCAGGCTCACGCAATGAGTAATTTCTGGTAAGTAAATGTTCTGGAAAGCTGAAACANAGCTTTATGTTTTATTCTAGCCTGCTTTTTTAACCTGCCAAANTTTTCCTAACACCCTCAATTANAATACTATGTTCCAGAGAGGGTATCCCATCACTGTTTTATCAAAATGAGAGCCANGATGATGCAGGTTAATTTGCCTTTACTAGAGCAGTGTGTGTGTAGGAGTATTCACTAATGACTGCCTTTGCTTGCCGAAAACATCCATCCATCAGTTCCCATGAGCAAGGCAACANTACTGCTNCTNCCCACACATCATGGCAGCAAACACCTGGCTACTCATGACCTTCACCTTTTTCACCCTTCTCTTGTCTCTTTCATATATTTTATTGGTCTTCCTAGACTGTTAGTTCTTAAAAGTGGTTCTGTATATATTTTGGCTGATAAAAAAAATTATTTTTAGATGCTAATAAATCAGATAACATTGGGCATGATCTTTCAATTTTTTGACCATCCTCTAGTAAAGGTAATGCTGCAGAATAACAAATCATTCCCTAATTATTAAAGGCTCACAGCNGTGGGTCATAGGAGAAAGAGTGACCACTCTTCAGAAGCAAGAGAAATGAAAGGGAACAACAAGAGAAAACAAAGGGAAATGAACAAGTTATAACCTTAGACTATCAATAATAATATGAATAAAAAGTTCAACTATATGGGCAGATACAAAGAGTGTAATGGAACTAGGAGGAAGTTTCAATGGGTAAAGCACATATTGTGGAACTATTAGGACCTGAGTGTGACTCCCCAGAACCCAAGGAAACCAGGCAGGATAGTTGGCTTCTGTAATTCCAGCACTGCTATGGTGAGATGGTATGTAGAGTCACAAGTGAGCTAGCCTGGTCTACAAAGCAGCAATCAAGAGCCTCTGTCCTAAGATTGTCCTCTGACCTTGACTCAGTCAGGGCTTCTATTACTGTGATGAAACACTATGATCCAAAAGCAAGCTGGGGAGGAAAGGGTTTATTTGGCTTATACTTCCACAGCACTAGTCATCACTGAAGAACGTCAGGGCAGGAACTCAAACAAGGCAGGAGCCTGGAGGCAGGAGCTGATGCAGAGGCCACTGAGGGGTGCTGCTTACTGGCTTGCTCCTCATGGCTTGCTCAGCCTGCTTTCTTTTCCTTTTGTTGAAATGATATTTTTTATTAAATTTTTTCATTTATTTTACATCCCAATCACAGCTTCCCTTCCCTGTTCCTCCCATCCATTCA
>LZPO01075871.1:43239-86181 GCA_001675575.1 Neotoma lepida
GTTTTTAAGATAAGCTTTTTAAAAGAATTATCCATAAAAGTGACATTTAAGAGGTGGTAGCTATATAAATCCCTTCAAGGAGACTAATGTCAAAGGTTAAAACAACAACAAAGAAAGATATTCTCGTCACAAGCTTGGCTGACCACAGAGTGAGGCTGCTCACTGAAATACCATGTCTGGCTCCCATCCACTCTCCCTGTGTATTTCTTGAAAATACATCTTTCATGCTAACCTTGCATCCAGGTTTGGGTCATAGTGCTATATAAACATAAAAACTATACAGATCATCCACCTAACATATTTTCCACATGATGAAGTTTAGTTATTCAATCACTGTGAAGTTTTATCATACAGATATTCACAATGTCACTGAAAAACACTTGACTCTTGGACCAAATACCATTTTCTACCCAGAATGATGTCCATATTATTAGCTAACTTCACTTCAAAAACTATTGGATAGAATACAAAACCTTTCATTTTTCATCTGAAACATTGCTTTCAACGTCTTAGTATTTTTGAACCAAGACAACAATCTCACTAAGGAATTTAACCAGCTTCCCACAGCTCACCACACTCTGCTGTGGCTGATGGTAATTTCTTACAGGCAGTATAAAACCAAACAGAGCAATCTTCAGAGCATCGTCTGACTGCAAAGCTCCTTAACAGTCAGTCTGACTGAAGCACCTTAACATCAAGCAACATTTGCTTCAATCTTATCTCGCTTTGGAATTAAAATTTAACTTCCTGAGCCATTACAAATCAATTAGGCTTATGGTACCATTTATAGTCCATTTACTCTTTACAGCCACGTATTTGTACATTTTCTCTAGGGATTAGACATTATAGTCTATGCAGGTTTTACTTCAACTCTGATTCATCACTATATTTTTTAAAATGTAAATTTAAGAGCGAATAGAGCATGGCTCCAAAAGACATTTCTCTCAGAAGGGCAAAAGCAGGTTTTTCATCTTGAAGGAGTTGGTGGTGGGTGATCAACATGATCAAAATACATTTTATGAGATTNTCAAAGAATTAATAAAATATTATTTAAAAAAGAAATCTCATTCAATATCCTATGATTATCAGTAGTCTTCACAAAATAATCCATCATTTAATTATGGAATTCAGATGAGGCAATATTTTATACATAATGGCAACAGTGTCGTGTCCTAATGTATACATTACAGGACTTTATACAGTCCAATTCCGTGCATTCATGACCTTAGAAAAGGGCAGGAAAACTATGAATCACCTTCTCTAGATACATCCCATCTGGAGGAAAAACAGTAGTAAAATTACAAAGTAGTGAAAACAAGAGAACTGAGGTCTGGCCACCTATGTTCCTCAACTATTTTATACTTGAAAACCACTCCACTCTGTAACACAGAATGGCATCATGAAACATGTATNGGTAAGAACAGGAAGTAGGAGATGCTAAGGAATTGGTAAGAACAGGAAGTAGGAGATGCTAAGGAAGGAGGAAACAGAAATGCTGATCCCCGTCCCGAGACACCTACCATCAATTAGCCAAAGAGTATAAGCCAGGCCGAAATCACCACAGAGTCTCTGTTCTGTACCCACTATATCAATGGAAACCTGACTTTCAAAGCAAATCAAACTTGTCAACTCTGATTCTGGCTTGCAATTACAGTCCTGTACAGTTTAAGTACTTCATCATACTCTTTAAGAAGCTCAGTTATTTTTCCTTGATATGATTTGGGGTACACTATCTGAATGAACATTTACTTGAAGATGCAAGCATTGTAAAGCGCCCGCAGGCCCGGTAAGCAGCCCTTGAGAAAGCAGAAATTACAGGTGCGGCATGTTCTCACCTTCACATTCGGTTTGGACAGCAGTTTCAGCAGCTCTCTGATCTCACTGTTTAGTGGCTTGTTTTGTAGCTCTTCGGCCAGCTGCAAGGGAGATTACATCAATGTGAGCAACAGTTCACAGAATGCCATAAGGTTCATCATGTCACAACTGAATCTGGTTTGCTCAAAGCTATTGCTTTCCAGGGCTACAGGATAAGTCGGCATGAAATGAAGCAGACCATCAACCCATGCTCTTCTTTCCAGGCCCACAGCAGACCAGATCCAAGCCTAGGCTGAGTGCAACTGGAGCAATCCCATCAGCCAGTTCACCTTCTGATTTACTGCCAGGAGGGCAAATCCCAGCACTTCATCTGTGTGAATGGTCTTCTGCACACAGACAAAGGGCCATTTGTAAAAAGGACTGGATCGGCTTTGACAGTGTACAAAAAAGGAAAAAAGACAGCTTCTGAATGAGGTGGTGAAATCCTCAGGACTTCCAGAAACCCACAGTAGTTGTGCTGTTCAGAGCTGGGGTAAAAAGAACTCCAATGCTCCTAACAGAGTCAACGGTCTGTGGCTTTTACTGTGTTTCTGTACATGGTCTACAAAGTCTATTAAANATGAGCTAAGTTCATCATGAACTCATAACAGTTCGGCCACTACTCTGGTAACAACAATGCCAGCACTACTTTATTGTAACCATCAAGAATGCCTACCTGCTGGTTCAAAAGAAAAGACTGGAATTTTGAACCTGACTCCTGCTCTCCACTAAGAGATGTGGAATGCTCTCACCGTAAAGAAGTATGTTGAGGTGGCAAACAAGCTAACGAACCTTGAGCTGACCCTTATGAAATATGTATGCATGGGAAAGAGTACTAAACCACATACCATAAATATATACAGTTACCATTTGCTGATTATAAACAAGGTAAAGTGAAAAAAGAGAACTTCCCAGNATTTTCTAGTCAATTTTAGGCTATAAGAAATACACACACAGATATACACACATACACACACATACATGTTAAAAACAAGATTCAAACAGTACAAAAAAGATTAGAATCATGAAATATATGGTGTGTTATTAGAATATATATTCAATATCTCTTCTTAAAACATGACATGGAACTGCCATTTGCCCCCACTGTCCCCACAATGCTGGCAGGACAAGGTGGTTCTTATCTATGGAAGAGGAGCTCTCTGTAGAGTTACAATATATACAATATACAAAAGGCAAAAATCAGAGGAACGTGATAGATTCATCAATTACACTACAAAATATCTTTTATTTTATTAATATACAGAAGTTTTACATGATGTTTAACCTATAAAAACTGCTCTTCACTCATTACACGCATGTGTTTTAACATTGAGATCCACTACTCCAATGAATTATTCACTATGGTTTATCATAATTACATAGATTCTAAAATGTGTTTATTTCTGGAAATTCTGAAGCTTGAATCCATAGCATCTCACCTGCTTGTGACACACTCTAATGCTGACTGATATTCCCTGCTTTGGATTCTTTTTTATTTAACAAACAAAAGCAAAATGGGGGGGAGGGGCTGGAGAGAAGACTCAGCCGTTAAGAATGTCTGTTGGTCTTTCAGAGGACCTGAGTTTGGTTCCCAGCACCCACATCAGGCAGCTCACAACCGCTTGTAACTCCAGTTCCAGGGGATCGAACACCCTCTTCTGGTCCCCACAGGTGCGTGCACACATGCACACACACACACACACACATACACACATACACACATACACACACACACACAAAATGGTAAAAACAAATCTTTAAAAGAAGTTGTTATATTTTGCTTGGGAGGGGGACGTTAGTTTCCACCCAGATATTTCCAAATCTCCCGACCCTTTGTATTTTCATACTGTTTTTTAAGGCTCTTTCAAGTTGCAACTGCAGCAACTCATACAACTATATTTACATCTTTAGTCACCTTTAAAAAGTCTGGGTTCTGTGCTGCACATGTACACTTCTTTATGGGACATGTGTTAAAAACACACTCATGTCTGCAGAGAAAGACAAAAGGGACATTTGGAGCTAACCAGGCATCACCGTGGATGTTAGTTACAGGGGATTTATTTCACATATCAGGATATAAAATCACCTTTGGAAGACGGTTGATTTGTTTATTATATTGGGGCCCTGACATTCTGCAACATTGAGTTATAGTTTGCTTTGTACAACAAGAGCACAACTGAAGAGCAACAAATAAGCTAGAGCAATCAGAACCACACACCAGCACACGTTTGTCTAGCTCTGCGCCCTTCGAGTTTATCCAGGTGTGTTCTCAATTCATCCGAGGCTGAAAGTTAAGAGTGGGAATCAGCAAGTGAGCTCTCCTTCCCCAGGCTTAAAATAAAATTATAGCGACAGGAAATTAACTACTCCATCAATGCCAAATGCTTCGAAAATTTATTTTTTGGTTATGAAGGTAATTTGGAATGGTCTAATATCCATAAATCATTACTATGCTCCATAATCCATTTTAAAAACAACCCTGCCTTTAATGGGTTTAATATGCCCAATTCCTATCCTAGTATCTGTCATTTTTGGTACTGTCAGCCATGTAACTATCTCATTTGTCTTTATTTCTCCAAAGCATTCCCCTTGTGTGACTTACACAGAACACTGATGCCAGACAGTTTTTCTCTGCATAGAATTTGAAGCCTACAATTTCTATTACATAGTCACTGAGGCATAATACCAGGGTAGCTTTATGCACAATTTTAGAAAAAGAAAGTGGGTAGAAATCCACACAGCATCAGCACAAGCTTGTCAATGACAGGGATTTGGGAACCATTTGCGACTTCTAGTTTTCACTCAAAGGATCACACACATCTGTCTGCAGTGGGGTGGGTCCCACTTGGGACAGGTCCGTGGCTGATACAGCCTACAAGCCCAGAAAGGCACACTTACATCATCAGCCAAGGCTGCTGCACNGTGGAGAATGGGCACCGGGCTCTGCTTCTCATAGTAGTGAAGTTTTTCATGAATCTGGAAGAAAATGGGACCAGTATGAGTTCACCTGCTGGCAAAGCATCATAGATACTTAAAGTACTTTCACTACTGTGAAGAGAATCAGGTCTCTCAATCATTTTAAAGTCATGTGTTCAAATCAACCTGAAGGATGGCAGAGATGCAGGTGTCATCCACCAATTACTACCAAGGATCAAATGACAGCACCCTCAGAGTAAAAGCATTAAATCCCTAGTTTCTCTTCCTAAANAGAGCCCACTGTTTGTGAGCTACATTGCCTCAAGATTTCAAGTATCTTTTGTAGCTTATGCTCCCACAAAACAACAACAAAAATCCAATAAAGTAGCAGCCCCACTCTGAGGCTGGCCTGCAGGAGCAGCAAAGGGGGGTGAGCAGGCTCTGGGGGCTGAGGAAGCCAGGCATACACGCACCTTACCCAGTATGCTGTTCCTACAACTTGCCACCCCACCACCATTGTTGTCAGTTCCCAAATTCAAATCTCAAAGAAATTAAGGGATTTCTTTTGAGCTCAGCCATCTTCACTATCTGGGTTAAATAACACCATGCCCCATACTGTAAAACAAGTAAATAATATTAAAAAGTAAAACCAACCCCTCTTCCATGTCTCATCATCACGACCCAAGAAACACATGCAAGGATGTATTTTAATGCAATATTAGGCAAACTGAATTTCTTTAAAAATATTTGGGCTGGAGAGATGGCTCAGCAGTTAAGAGTGCATAATGCTCTTTCAGCAGACTAAGTTCAAATCCCAGCATCCACACGCGGCATCTCACAACCACCTGTAACTCCAGCTCCACCGCCTCTGCCTCCATGGCCCTGACAAATACTCACATACATACATATATCCACATATAGAGACATAAAATGATATAATAAATCTTTTAAAATGTGTTGTGGTACAGTCAGTGAAACTTTCTTTGACCAATGTGTGAATGACTATCCTCATTTATNTTTTCTTCATAGCATTTAAAATACTCCAGAACTACTTTGGCCTGTTCTTACTTATAGTTAAGAAAACTATCCTCTCCTGTGTTTGAAAAACAATGTCTCACCATCTCCTGTTAATTATACTCAAAGCTAGCCAACCCCTTGTAAGAGTCTGCAAGAGAGATTGTATTTTGATTGGCTAGACGCTCCTGCTGAGAGCAGATCCTATTACTTTTGGCAACTTGGTATAGAAGATAGGACATCAGGGAAAGGCTTGTGACAGTTATGGCCTTACCAGAATGAGCAGGGTAAATTGTTTTTTAATTTAATATCTTGGAGCCTTTAAGCTTAAATATTTATCACAAAGTGTAAAGAATGTAAGACATGAAATAATTTTTAGCAAAGCATGAAATAATAATTTGAAGCAAAACTCAGGCATACTGAAAGCTAAATGTATCGTATTTAAACAATTACCTAGCACTAGGCTGCTCTGTCATATCCAACCATAGAACACTACGTTAGACTATGATAAAACTCACCTAGCTTTACTACAGTTGATTTTCAGAATGCTTCCTGTTAGAGTAAACAGAGGCTCACACTTAGGAGGCACATCTTTAATCCCAGCACTTAGGATCATAAGTTCAAAGTCATCTTCAGCTATATAGGGTGTTTGAGGACACAACCGTCTCAAACAAACAAACAAAAAAACCCATGTTCATTTCTATATGCAACCAATTTTGAAAGAAAGCTATAGTCATCTTCAATTGGACACATTTTAATAGTAAATGTTCAGTTTTAGTGGGGAAATCTGGTGTCAATGTCTGACGTTAGTCACACATGTAACCTGCTTCAATCATCAAACTATANATGGAACTTAGTAAACAGCTGCCATGCAGTCACTGAAACTAAACTCCTCCATGACTGTACAGAGCATTTACACTGAGAGGAGGGGCACTGCCACCACAGTCATCTGGATGTGATTAAGCAAGCCATCCCTGGGATCTTTCACCTGGCTTCTAGGTATGAAAACACTGACTCTTGCTCAGGCCATATTTAGGCAGCCATGTTGGTGAGACTTTCAAGGTTAGCTTCTGTCAGTTGTGAATAAGGATGACACCAATAGACAGGCTAATCCTGACTGGGTGGAGGCTCACAACATCTCAGCCCTATGCAAAGAACTACAGGCAACTAATGAATGCTGAGAGCAAGGAAAGTCCTCCCCACAGAAGAGCACACCAACTGGTTATCCAGTGCCAAACAGTCAGCCATGAAAACATACACCTAAAAATAACATTATACAGACTGAGCAGGTTATATTTATGTATTTAGGAATACACACACACACACACACACACACACACACACACACCTGTCTCTTATACACATCTAGATGTGTATAAGAGACAGCACACACACACCACCATCACCACCACCAACAACAACTAAAGAAAAAGAGGCCTTGAATTTGAAAGAAAGCAAAGAAGAGGGTACTTGGGAGGGTTTGGAGGGAAGAAAGGAAAGAGGGAAATGTTATTATAATCTTAATTTTTTTTAATTGTTAAAAAAAAAACCACTGATGCTGCCTGCTTAATAATTTTCCTACAGTGCTCCTAGTGTCCTGCTGCCAGTTCACTCCTGCACACACAGAAACCTCTCTGCATACTTTCTTCTGTTTTGTTGTCCTTTGCACTATTTTGTTTTCAGAGATAAGGCCTCTCTGTAACCCTGACTGGCCTCAAGCTTGCAGTCTCCTGTTTGTGTCTCCCAAGCACTGGAATTACAGGTGTGCACCATTGCCCTGGCTACTTTATTTATTTAAAATGTAGATGTGGGAGGTATGGAAATTCCGATTATCAAAAAGAACATTACCGCCAGGAAGAGTTGGAAATTATTAGGATTGGGGGTACTTTATTTTTTTCAAGCAATGATGGACCATATTTTTTTAAAAAGTAATNAAATGTCATGGGTCAAGGGGGGGCGCAGAAGACAATTAAAAAAATGAAAGTTTAAGCCACCAAATANAACAAAAATCATTGTGCAAAAGCAACAGAGCCAGCTGTATGCTCCCCTTTCAAATNTGATNCTACTAAAAGTCTATGTTTGGGCCTAAAAATAAGACTGATAAGAATCCACATCTTTATTTGAATNTGATACTTTATTGCTTCCCCTAATAAGTACATACTATCATGCGAACTCAGCATTATGAACTCAACAAGAATATTTAAAAGTATTCAATTTTACCCACTGTCTTTCGAGCAAACACTGCTATACTCTACTTTTACTGTGTTGTGGAATTCTTGTTTTATTTTCTCTTTAGAATTTCGCCATTAATCTTCTTGAGACCAACACTTGCTTTCTGGCACTGTCTCCACTGAGTCTAAGTGCCCAGTGTTCTATTTATTAATGTGCTGATTTTATTCTCAACTTGACACACTGAAAAGTCGTCTGAAAAGAGAAAACCTCAGCTGAGGAACTGCTCAGATCAGACTGGCCTGTGGGCACGTCTGTGAGAGACTGTGTTGATTAAAGAATGATGTAGGAGGGCCCAACCCACTATGGGTGGACCTGTCCCTAGGCAGGTGCGTCTGGGCTGTATAAAAAAGCCAGCTGAGCATGAACCAGAGAGCAAGCTAGTCAGCAGCATTCTCCACCATAAAGAAGGTCAGTTCTTGCTTGAGTTCTGTGGTGACTTCTTCTAGTGATGATCTGTAACCTGTATGCATGTGTTGAAACAAACCCTTTCCTCCCTAAGTTGCTACTGGTTGTGGTGTTTATCACAGCAACAGACATNTAACTAGAACAACTGGTTTTAAAAATGTGAAAGCATTCCATCTTTTGATGTGTTTTGAAAACACCCCCTGTGTTACATTCTCCTGTCTCAACACCCAATGCTGGGCTCAGAATCACTGGGTCTGTTGTATTTTGGAGTTTATATATTGTCAGGGAAGCACCTTTTAAAGTATTCTATAATTCTTTTTCCTATTGTTTTTATTTTTCTATCTTAATTCTTTCTCTCAACCTTAAAGTTAAATCATGTGCATCATAAAAATTATTGGCAAACAAAAGATAAACCATACGACTGTTTGAATTCTGCTTGTTTATAATCCTCTATTCCATGAGGATTCTGAGCCAATATAAAAATAGCATGTATCAAGAGTGTAGGCACCTTTAACCTTTGCACTCAGAAAAATCAGAAAGGCAACCAGAAGACAAGATGTGGGAATGCACACACCCTCTGCAGACTCCGTGTATTTTGCTGAGCACTGCACATGTACTACATGCTGCAGATAAATGTATTTCTTACACACAGAAGTGGGTGATAATCTGTATAGTGTAGGTTTTNGTCAATTTAATTTCTATCATCATTTTAGAACTACTTACACACTATNGGTACAGCACATGATCAGTTGCACTACTGGTAGTGTGACAAAGACATGGAGTAGAAGGTGCACGAAATAACACGTTTTCTCCTCCTAGCTTCCCCTCTGCTTTCCATTCACGAGACATGTACAATGATGAGGAATGAAGACTCCATAGGGATTTTGCTTATATTCATTTTACTCATGATATGGAGCATACAATGCTTAAGCTTTAAAACATGGGAGGGGCTGAGAATAGAATCAGACTGTACATGTCAGGCAAGTGTNGTACCACTGAGCTATGCCACCAGCCTTCCTTTAGAAGTTTCTCAAACACGTACAGATGGGAATGTGCTGTAGTGGAAGATATTTGCCTATCATATTCAGGGCCCTGGGTTCCATGCCGAGAAAGAAACAAAACTCTAAAAAGTCTCACACACAAAACAAGTTTGTGTAANAGTTGATACTGTCAACTTGACGGGATCTGGAATCANCTAGGGCACAAAGCTTGGGTCATGTCTGTGAGGGAGTTTCTAGATTAGATTAATGAAGAAGGGGGTAACCTACTCTAAATACAGTGTTCCATGGATTTGTGTCCCAAACCTAAGGAAAAGGGGTAAAGCTGAGCACCAGTGTCCACCTCTCTCTGCTCCTTAGTGTGGGTGCAATGTGACCCGCTGCTTCCTGTGCCCATCATGAACTCCCCACGTGAGGGGCTATACCCTCCAGCTGTGAGCCAAAANAAATCCTTCCTTCCTTCCTTAAATTGCTTTTTGTCAGTGTTTCATCACAGGGATGAGAAGAATAACTAATGTTTTATTTCTGAAATGAGTTTAACCTTAAAGAAAAGAAGTCAGCCAAGCATGGTGGCACATACCTGAAATTTCCACATTCCAGAGACCAAGACAAGAGAATCCCAAGTTTAGGGCCAGCTTGGTCTACATAGTATAATCCCATCTCAAAAAAAAAAAGTTAGTTAAAAGGAAAAATAAAAAAAATGGAACACCTGTATTTAGTATCAAGACCAAAGAGATGTTTAGTATACATCTTTTAGACAGCTTATGAAATAAACCATGAGAGACATGGCTACAAACTCAACCTTCCTTCTCTTTCTTCATGTCCTCCAAGAGGAAAAATTATGCTGAAAGTGCTGTATCCCTCCTTATACACTTGCAAGCATATATCCATAAACAATATCTGCTATTACCTATGTCTCCAAAGTAGACGGTGCTATAACACATAAATGTGTACAGTTAAAAATGAAAATTTTAAAACTTCTGGTTTTGTTCTACTTGTCAATTGTCTTATATAATACAGTGGCCCTAGACAAGCAGGCATTGTTTGAATATACGTTAAGCTTTTTCTTTCTGGCTGTGCACNCTNCTTTTCTACCCTAAGACCAGAGAGATTTCTGAGGTTTCTTGACAGTGTTCCAGTGTAACTGTGTATAAGAAACTCTCCACTGTAGCCATGACAGCCTCTAGCTTCATCTTTTCCCAAAAGGCAGCTCCATTGTGATGGTTAATCTCAGCTGTCAACTTGATGAGCACTAGAGTCACCTGGAAACCCTCCTACCCATGACTGTGGGAGGGGAGGTTATCCTGATTAGGTTTATTGAAGTGGGAGACACATCCTTCATGGGTGGCAGCATTCCATGGATCCTGCACTGCATAAAAAGGAGGAAGTGAGCCAAGCACAAGCATCCATGGCTCTTTGCTTCTTGACTATAGATGCAATGTGACCAGCTGCCTCAGGCTCCNGCTGCTGTCACTCCCCTGCCATGAGGGACCACNGCATTGAATNTGAGCCAAAATACTGCCTGCCCCCGGCCCTTAAGCTGGTTTTGTCAGGTATTTAATAACGGCAAAAGGAGAAATCACCAAGACACCCACTTAATCTTTTCTCACTGATTTTAATGTTATTTAAAACTCACATACCAGGGCTCAAGACACTGCTCAGTGGTTAAGAGCGCCTACTGCTCTTGCGGAGGACTCAAGTTTGGTTCCCAGCAACTACACTGGTCATTTTACCTCCTGTAGTCACACTAACTCTAGAGAAATCTGCCCCCACTGGCCTCCACAGACATCTGCACTCACATGCACAATCACACATACACATAGTTTAAAAATAAGTGTTTTTTAAAATGAAACACAGTTGGGCACAGTAGAACCTGCCTGCGCTCCAGCTACATGGGACTTACTCAGGAGGTTGGCCAAAGCCCAGAAATACAGAAGACCAGCCTGGGCATCAAAGGGAGATCCTGTCTAAAATATAAGTACAAGTCAAAATAAATTTTAAAATAAATAAAATTTGTAGCTAGACTATACGCTAGTTAAAACAACTATTACTCCATTTTCATCATAACTCTTGAGGCCAGACCTTCATTCCCCAACATGGCTTTCAGAATCAGCCTAGACACTTGGATTCCACAGGAAACCAACTTCATTTTCTCTCAGCATTCTGATAACCGTCTTCCAGTTCACTTATTTCTCTTAAGCTGGGTCTTTTATGGGGTTTCCTNCAAAGGCCTCTGGGGTTGGTAGCAGACCCTTTTGGAAATTAGTTTTTAATTAGAAGTTTTAATTAGCTTCTGATCACTGACCCTGTAATCTCAGCAACTGACTGCTGCTTTCCTGTGTAAAATTGCCAGACTTGGTGAAAAACCATCAAAATCCCAAGCCACGGACCAAAGGGTCTGTGGTTANAAATTCTTAAAGCAGAATCTTTTCTTCCTGCCACACTGTAGAAGAGGTAGGCCCCTTCTCTGTCATTTCCCTAAGGGGAAGAATTTCCCTATCATCCTACTTACTTACAGAGTAACCATAGCAAATGAGCAATTTCTGTGTGTACCACAATAATAATTCTCCATTTATGCCTGCCCTAAATTTCAGGAGCATAACACCCACACCCACCCCTGACCAGGTTCCTTCACAGCAATCCAACACAAGCTGAAGCAGTTAACAGTATGCAGTTNGCCCTTTGGTTCTGAAATAGGCATTTTTATTGTACTTCTCTTTAAACTTAGCAATGCATTAAAAATAATACTTGCCAATACTAAGAAACTATGGGTACAAATATTGTTGTTTTTATAACAGCTATGGGGAAACCATAAACAATAAATCCATTTACTGTCAAAAATCAAGACACAGGGAAAAAAAAAAACATGCACTTCCCTTAATACTGCTAGCCACACAGCACAATTTGCATTGCTGGCAATATTTATTAATAAAAATTATTAAACTATAAGATTTAGAAAGCTTGCAATTACCCATAATTTTAATCACTGTAGAAATTAAAAAGCTAAATTTGTAACTTATTGCAAATTAACTTTGGCTTCCAACAGAACAGCAGTTAATCTACTTATTACAGTGTTATCACAAAAGGGACAACAACCACTTATGTTCAGGAAAAGCACTCAGGTAAATTTACACCAGAGTCTGCAAGAGTTGTTGCATCCATCCAGNTCATGTGACTNATTCTGCTGGGCATCTCTGGACCTGATGCCTTTTCCTTTCTTTTAATGTGTTAAGGACTGCACCCAGGACTNCAAACATGCTGGGGAAGCNTGCTTCCTCTGAGGTACACCTTAGCCATTGCATTTCTTTAAGCACTGAAAAAAACAGTTCATCTAATTTGGAAGTATTTTTCAAGTTACAACAGAGATCCTTCTCATGCTTTTGTCCGTTGATTTCTGAATCACAGAGAGTTTGTGGGTACAGTAGTGTTCATAAGCATAGCNGAGACACAAAGCTTTGAATCTATTCTTTTCCAAATATATGTGCAAAAGATGGTGACGATGATGACCAATAATTAAAAGCCTTCTATAGGAGAGTGCTGGAAGCAATGAGTGCCATGCCTTCAGGCAAGGTATCTGCAATATCTCTACGCAAATGAGTAGTTCCTGTAAGGAACATGGTTACAAACCCCTAAAAAATGAAAGTACTACAGCAGTTTTTAGGCTAGAGTTAAATTATTAAAATGCATCAAATCATTAACTTTANAATGCTGGATGAAAATGTGACGGTTCCATTTGAAATTACTTCTTGGAACATTTTATACAGCTGAATTCCCCAGTTCCCAGGACAATACTCTAGAGAGTGTAGCCAAGGAATATTTGGGAACCTTTCAGTGAGTCAACAATGAAAAATCAATTCGAATTATACAACCCAAAAGTAGTTAACTTGCTTTGTTCTGAAGCAGCCCAATATTTATACATACATCTTTCAGACTACAATGATCAGATTCCCTATTAAAAAAAAACATTTTCATTTATTGCATATTAAACAGACTGAAAAGAAAAAACAAACAGGGACTCAACAGCTAAGATGAAATGTAACTGGTAATTTCTCCAGCCTCATCAACACACTACTGAAATATGTGTTTGTTTTTTTACGTGGGTGCTTAGTGTGGTGATGACCAACACTGTTCAGTGTCCCATCTTTGATGTGTGTGCTGATCTCAGCACTTTTAATCACCAATGCAAAAATCAACACAGTGAAAGCAGCAAACCTCATCAAGATATTCTCAGGAAAACAGCTTTGACCTTTTAGTTCCATGAAACAGTCTTGGGGAGTCTCTGGGTCCCCAAACCATACTGTAAGAACTAGGACTACCCCATACAACCTCTGAACACATGAACATGTCACATCAAAAGGAATCCAGCACAGTTCCTGTGGCAGTGCAGCTCAGAGCCAATTCCCTGACCCTGGTACAGGAGCAAGCACTTTTCACCTGATGTGAGTTTCTTGAAAATGTCACATTCCACCTGAAACCACAAGTCCAGGTGTGCAAAGTGCGCTCCTCTCACAATCACGGGCTACCTTTCTGNAACACCATGATCCTGGCATCTGAGGAGAGGTGACAAGAAACTTTCAGAACAACAAGGTCACTCACACAGATTTACAGAACAGGCTTGAGCATCTCATGAAACTCAGTTACTCAACCCCCTCAACCCTGACCCCTGAAGTTCTGCCTCCCATGCCTGGCATTCCGGCCNCCTGCAGCAACTGTGAAGACTTTTAAATTCGGGTAATTTGTGAGAGCCTCAGACCTCATGCTTTGGGCATCAGCCCAGTACTATTTCCAAACTGCCCTTCTTTTCACACACCCATGTTTTAACATTCATGTCCATCGCATGTTCTAATATGCTGTTCCATATCTGCTTTAAGAGCCTGAGATGTCATCTGCTCATTCCGATACACACACATCTAAAATGTTATAAACTGCCTGACATGGGTGCTGGGACCTAACTGTGGTCACCTGGAAGAGCACCAAGTGCTCTTAACCACTGAGCTATCTCTTCGACTCTCTATTTTATTTTTATAACTTTTATTAAATGTGTTATTTGACAATTTCATACATGTTAATGCATTTTGATTACTTCCACTTCCCTCCCTCTCTGAACTGCCCCCAACTACTTTTATCCTCCCTCCCCCCTACAAGTCCCTGTCCTGATTCATGTCTTTTTGGTTTTTGTGACCCACTGAGCTTAACCGGGGCTGTCTGAGTGACCATGGGTTTGGACCAGCCTGGGAGCTCACTGGTTGGTTCATAACTGAAAACAATAGTGACCTCTCCTCTAGAATCCACTTGTAACCAATAGTTCATGAGCTAAGCTTAGGGCTCCAAGAACACCCCTCCCCCAATCTAGGATTGAATGTTGACAGGCCCAGTCTTGTGCAGGCCAACTGCAAGCAGACACAGCTACTGCGAGGTCGTGATTGCATGGGTTGTGAGATACCCAGGACACAGCATTTCACAGCCCTATTTTCAATCTTCTTGTTCTTCCCTTCTCTTTCTGTCCCCTCTTCTGTGCTGTCCCCTGAGCCTTAGGGGGTGGCAGAAATGTCTGCTATGACAGCCACCACTTATTCTTAATACCTCATGTAGCTCTACTCATGACTNTTTATTACAAAAGAAGCATCTTTGATTATGGTTGAAAGTAGCATATCTATAGACATAAACACAAATATTTAGCAAGAGGTGTTGACACTGTGACAGTGCAGCTNTACAACATTACTGAGTTCTCCCTCTAGGACCTAAGATTTTTCCTCATCCATGTTTTGTTTGTTTGCTTTCCATGGGCATTTTAAAATAAAGTAAAATATAGTAAGATAAAACAAAATATTGCCACATCAGAATTGGACAAAACAAACAAATAGAAGAAAAAGAGCCCAAGAGAAGGCACAAGAATCAAAGACCCATTTGTTCACACATTNGGGAGTCCCATAAAAACACTACACTAGAAGCTATAATATATACACAGGGGACATGGTGCAGACCCCTGCAGGCCCTGTGCTTGATGCTTCTGTCTCTGTGAGTTCATAAGAGCTTTGCTCATGTTGANTTAGAGGGCCTTGTTTTCTTGGTGTCCTCCATCCCTTCTGGCTCTTATACTCTTTGTGCTTCCTCTTCTGCAGAGTTCTGAGCCCTGAAGGGAGGGATTTGATGGAGACATCCTGTTTAGGGCTGAGTGTTCCAAGGTCTCTCACACTCTGCATAATGCCTGGCTGTGGGTCTCTGTATTTGCTCCCATATGCAGCAAGAGGAAGCTTCTCTAATGACAGCTGAGCAAGGCACTGATCTATGAGTATAGCAGGATGTCACTCCTGTCCTAAATGTTCTACACCTCCAGACCTGCAGGGCTGATTCCTGGTCATCAGGTCTCAGTTAAAATTTTTAGCTCTTCATTTTAAAAGTATCCTTATAACGCTACAGAAGTGTCAGTAATGTACTGTTCCCTTTTGCTCAGTTGTCTTTATGCAAATAGCATCAACTGTTAAGCCACGTCTTGGAACTTCATCATCATGCTTTAAAGATCTTACCTCACGTCTTAAAGACCACTTATTTTTCACTACTGCTTAAATAGTTCACTCTACAGAAAACCTAAATTGTCATTTCCCTATCAATGGATACTTAGATTATTACTTATTTTTTGCTGTTAAGATTTCCAATGCTAAAAACATTCTTATAGAGGCTGGAGAGACAATTCAGTGGTAAAAATGTTTGTTGTGCATGCATTAGGACCCGAGTTCAACTCCCCAGGACCCATGTAGAAAACAAGACATGGTTGCCTATGTGCCTGTAACCCAGGGCTGTAAGAGATAGAGACAGAAGATCACTGGGCTTGCTGACCAAAAATCCAGCTCCATGGTTCAGTGAGTAACCCTGTCTCAAGGGAATAAGGCGATAGTGAAAAACTAGGATACCCAGTGTTCTCCTCTGGCCCCTCTGTGCAGTCATGCACATGGACACACACACATGCATATACCTAAATCTACNTTTTCTTCCTATATGTTCCATTTTCTTTTGGGGAGTGCTGAGATGAAGTGAGAACTCACAAAAATCTATTTAACAATTTATTAAGGGGTGCAATGGAAATACAGACTCATGAATACATAACAAGGTAGACATCGCTGCTGATCCAGCTGATGGCTGTCCCGTCATTCTGTCCAGGGGCAATGAGGACCAATTGCAAAACTTGCTCCTGCTCCGACCACCCGAGAGAGCATGCCACCCCTCTTCCTCAGCTCTTATGCGGTCATGTACACAGACAAGACCATGCCCTAGGGCTTGTTACCCCAAAGCCATTGTCTGAACAGATCGAATTCTANAACACTAAGATTTGAGCCTAGAACCTCACACATGCTAGGTAAGTCCTGGCCTTATTCTTTTCCACANGAATGAACTGACTTCACAGCATCCTTCTTCATCTACCTTTGGCTGGTGTCACCTGCAGGCCTGTAACCACAAGTTCCTCTGCTCCTTTGTCCCCCATTTCCTCCTGTGCTAACAGCATACTGTCACCATTATTTCAACTTTGTGGTAATCTAGAACAGTGGTTCTCAACCTTCCTAATGCTAAGGCCCTTTAATATAGTTCCTCATGTTGTAGTGACCCCTAACCATAAAATTATTTTCATTTCTACTTCATAACTATAATTTTGCTACTGTTATAAATTGTAATATAAACATCTGATATGCAGGATATCTAACATGTGACCCCTGTGAAAGGGTCTTTGACCGCCCCTCACCCCATCCCCCAACCTCCACCAAGGGTTGTGACCCACAGTCTAAAAGGCTCATCTGTTGCAGACTGGCAGCTGACCACCAGGCTCTCCCAGCTGAACTTGGTTGGCCTACACAAACTGAAGCCACACTTGGCAAAGAGGCATCTTTATGTCGAGTCTCCCCGTTCTCTATGCCTAATTTAGGCCTCAGTGACATCTCACAATTTCCTATGCAGGGGTGTTTAATATTCTATCACAGTTAAACTTCCAGTTTCTGCTGCTACTATACATAGGGTGGTTTTGTTGCTTTCAGTCTTCTTTTTCTGTTGGTTGCAGATATCTAGATATACAGCTGAGTTTGTACANAGACCCTGCACTTGGCCACCCGCTCAGCTCTCTATTAAACTAACCTGAAGATTCGCTTCGGAAACAATCACATCGCCCATGAATTTTGACAGTTCTGTTTCTTCCTTTGCAGCCTTTATTCACTTCCCTTTGGCTTACCAGGCTAAGGAGGTTCTCATTCTAGTAAGGAGAAAGCACACCACTGATGTATCCATGCAGGGACACCTAGGGACCATTACATCATGAGGANTCGGACCTAAGCAATGGCTTAAACCCTTGAGGAGTCACAATCTGAAGGCCTTATTGAGAGGTGGCAAGTATTCTCTAATGACCTTTGAGTCCCTCCTAACTCTGAGACCGTGGCTATCTTTGCCTTCTGAAAACGGATTCACCTTGTTTTCCTTTCCCTTCTAACAATCTATCCAGAAGAAGGTCCACACATCACCAATCCTTTGGTAGAGTCAACTGTCATTCACTGGGTCTCTTCATTTCTATGTCATCAATTCCCATCTCAGCAGTTCTTCCTTTCTATATGATTGTTCTACTGCCCTTTTAAGATCACTTATGATGGACACTTTGCTTATTGCTTTTTTTTTTTAAACTTTAAAGACACTGTCTATCCATGTAGCCCAGACTGGCCCCAAACTCACGAAAACCCTACCGCAACTTCTCAAGTAATATGATTTGAACCATGCGCCAGAATGCCCAAGTCTTCACTACATTTATGCTTTCTCTTATGTGGCTAAATTTTGGCTTTTAAACACTCAAAAGTTAGGTCATTTCTGCCTCTTACAGCTTCCCCCTTCTTGACCATTGTGCATACACTAAGTCCCTCACTTTTAGTGCTGATCTAGTTTTGTTTTTCTCCTTTCTTTCTCCAGTACNAATGGTTTGAAGCTTATGCATCCTAACTATTATGCAGAGTCACCNTGAATTCTCACAGATATATATTTAGCTGAGGTCCTAAAAAGTTAAACACCATCTGCACACAATTTACAGATATGGCACATTTCAAGTCCTATTACATCCCTCCCAGCTCACGCACTACTATGTCTGATGTAGTGTCAAACACGCCAGTCCAACACATGGATCATATCCGGGCCTTTGCACTTCTTAGTATTTTTCATATTTTCTGTCACTATATTATATATTTAAGCATAATAAAACATGTAATTATGATATATTGGGTCTTGTCTTCCTTCCTACTATTTTCTAAAGACATATTTCATACTTGCCAGTTTTCTTCAAGTATAACAAAGTTGCAATTCAAGCCTTTAAATTATAAGTACATTTTTTGAAGTTCAAGTTTTCAGTATACATGATAGGTCATTCCTAATCATCTCTGTCTACAGCTCCCCATGGGATCATAGCCTTTATATCTGCAATGGTTACTTTTGGATGTCAACTTGACTGGATCTGCAATCAACTGGGCCATATATTTTTGAGCTGGCCTATAAAGGGATTTTGTGGAAGGATTACCTAAGGAAGGAAAGACTTTCCAATTGAGCAGGTAACACCTTCAGCCACAGCCCAGACATAAGGAAGTTGGAGTGAAAGGCTTTTGCTTTTTACCATGCTAGTGTGTGCTACCATCCTTCACTGGCATCAGAACCCAGCCACTTCCAGTTCTGAAGCTTCCCGGTGTCAGTGTGGGCTGAGAAGAGGGGCACTCTAGGAATCCTCCAGGCCTTCACTGATAAACTGGGGATGCTGAGGCATCCAACCTCATAGACCAAACAGCTAAGAAGTTCTTAGCCTTTCCAGTGTGTAGATGGCCATTAGAAGAAGCGCATAAGCAACTTAGTAAATCCCTCTTTTAGTATATATCCTCTTTATAAAGAATCTTGACTAACACAGTATCTTTATGGTTGCTCCCTTTTACTTGCAGATTTCGGTGAGAGGCTTAGACAAGTCTCCCATAAAGTAAAATAACTATAGCTATAGAATATAGAAAACATAAAATAAAAATAGCATAAAATANCTGTACATTCTGAGTTAGTATACATTTTGATTTATACAACTTCAGCCAAATATTTCATAATGGTCCCAGGGGTAAATTAAAAATTTTAAATTCTGCAAATGGGAGCTGAAAAGAGGACTCAGTGTTAAAGCACTTGCTGCTCTTGCAGAGGGCCTGGGTTAGGTTCCCAATACTCTCATCAAACAGTGAGCAACCATCTGTAACTCTAGTTCCAGGGACTCTGACATCTGCTTCTGGCCTCCACAGTCACCTATATGGTATATAAGTGGTAAATGTATATAACCTATATGGTACATAGGTGGTATATGTCACATATGTGGTCTACGTACATAAACTCAGGCACGCACATATACACAGAAATTGAAAATAAATATTTTTAAAATAATATTTTTAATTCTAAAAATGTCACTTATGTACTAAGGTCGAAATTAGAACATATCTACTAGTATTAAGTACTATGTCTCACCAGCACCAAGCAGATAGAAGGGATAAAAGACAACTGACACCCTGTTAGCTTGAAGTTTACATTCAGTACAGNGCCTGGCATTTGGGAAATAATTACAACTAACTGCAGTAGCTCTGACTTGCTTTCTAATCAATTTTCTAAAAACAGAAAAATCAATGACAACCAGAAGCTGAAAAGTAAGGGAAATTTCTACAAAGTCACTTCTCCTTCCTTCTGTATTTTTAAGCATAGTGTTCTCTACTGTGGGAAAAGCCCATTTTCCTTAGGGTTTTACATTTTAATAGCTGGAGAAAAATTGTTGGTTAGACTTCGTGGCAATANAGAAAGTAGGCCAAACCATAGAACTGAGGACATTTCAAGTGAACCCATAGATGTTCAAAAGCAAAAACATGTTATCTCACTGGAAAGAGAAGCTATAATTTAATCTTCTCTGCAAATATATGAAATCATTTTTTTCTCTGCTGTGTATGTGAGTGTGCCTGAGTGTAGGTCTTGTGCACCACATGTCTCAACACATGCCTGCACGAGCCTGGAGAGGTCAGAAGGGGCATCAGATCCTCTGGACCAAATAATTACAGATGATTGTGAGCTGTCCAATAGGTGCCGTGAACCAAACTCCGGCCCTTTACCAGAACAGCAAGTGTTCTTATTTGCTAAGCTCTCTTATTTGAAGTCTACATTTGAAACTAGACATTTCAACTACACCATAGTTTANCCCTGGCAGGTAAAGTACTCTGTAGAATCCCCAGTTAAGTCATCTGTAACTCAGCCACATCTCCTGCACTAATCTTACTGTGGTGGGAAGTGCTCGCTTCTGTAGTTTTATTCATTCTTTGCAGTCTCTTTCTAAACAGCAGACTTCCTACATTTTAGATACAGCTTCCTTTTTTGGCATGTCTTTCTTTTGGGAGCAAACAGTGCGAGTGGCTGGTCTCTCAGTATCATCCAACTACTCAAAACCCAAGCACCTTTCTANGTGAGTGGCTGTACCACATCCCAGAACATGAGGGACTCCGTCTGTGCACTGAACAGCTGTGCCAAAGGAGCAGCCATAGCTGTCTCACAACAAGATCCTATGCTAAGGTCTTCGCAAGCTCCCAAAACTGCCAGATCTCAAATGATGCAATGTACTTTCATTGGCCCACAGAGAGGATGATGTCACAGACTCTGGCAACCCACTTTCATGAAGTTGCAAGATGCCAAATCAAGCGGTTCTGTGAATTCCAAAGTATCACTTCATCCAAATGTACATTAGGACTGTACCATGATGTGGATTTTAAAATTTAGCAGAAATAAATATGATAGGAAGTAAAATTTGTGATTTAGAAATGGGTACTGTTGGAATTTCATACAACAATTTCCAAAACATACCCAAGTCAATCCCATTCAACNCTTTGCCACTCTGTTACATGGGAAAGCTAAGTAACTCCACACAGCACATGCTGAGACTGTTCTCCTCAGACACTTGTCCTGTCCCAGACACATATGTATTAAATTTCTGCCTCTGCCAAAGCCGCTACTGTGGAGGTATCCAGATTTTCCTCCACAGGCTCAGATCGCAAATATACCATGCATTTGGAATGGGTGGCAGCAGAAAGCGGACTGTGGAGTTAAAATGAATAATACTTTTCATCAACCTCCAAAGAACCAAAATAAAGCTAATATCATTAAGGAACTCAATATTAAAAACACTTTGGGTTATAAAAATTATGCCAGTTATACTACTGATTGCTCCTCATATATCTATTTATGTGACTGCCAAAATATGAGTCAGGCTTACAATAAATTAATTTTATTTTTATATTTTCTTTTAATCACTGCCAACTTTAATATTTTATTCAAATAGGTGTTTATTCTGTTGAATGAATGACTATGGTACCTTCCAATGACTACTACTAAATCTAATGCCAATGTATACTGAGTGCTACTGTATTCAGACTTGGTACACTTCGTGTGACTGACCTCTTTGAACATCACAGTCATCCTCTGAAAATTATGATTCCCACACTACTGACTGTCTACATATTATAGCTTTAGGGGACAGCATGAAGTGCCAGGGGCTGCTTATGAGGATAGAAATTGAAGCACAATTCCAAACAGATATTCTGTCACCTAGCAGTGCCATTCCCAAGTATACTCTAATAAGAACGTACTATGTATACAAACAGTTGAAGGAAACCTGTTCCCCAAGTCTACACACAAAGGCATATACAAGAACACTATCACCATCAACACAGCACTCGGAGCAGAGCTAAGGATCTAAGTACTTGCCTAGCATGCCCAAGGCCTTAGGCTCAACCCTGAGCACAAGAGTGAGTGAATGAATGATCAAAGTCAAAATGTCTAATAGTAGAACAAACCATGCTATGTTTAAGCATAATCCAAGAAAAAATAGAAAACTAAAATATTGCAAGGANGCATTTAAGAAACTGTCCACACAGCTTCAAGTTAGAATAGAGATTTACCCTCAGAAAGTAGGAAATGAGGCAGCAACTGTGGTGGGCATGACAGAGTGTTTTAGAGTTTGAAAGAATTTAAAAACAAAACAAAACAAAAACCCCACAAAACCCGAGAATATAAGCACAGGTGATGAGAAGGTTAAACAACATCTGAGAAAATCAGCACAGAGCAGTCTTTGAAGACTTGGTGTGAAGGAAAATACCTCATCTGCACTAATACAAACCATCCTGAAGGGAAGTTATCCTGGCCTCAGACTCGGACACCAGCACTCTGTACTGGAAGCCGAAAAGGCAAGTGTAATAAAGACAGCAAAAAAGAAATTACAAACTTGAGATTTAGTTTTAGACAAACAGACCCTTAACTACTAGTGTAAGGCCAAGGAAGGGTGGATGGGAGGGAGGGAGGGAGAGAGGGAGGGAGGAACTAGATGGATGGAGGGACGGAGGAAGGAAGGGCAGAAAAAAGAGGTAAGAACTCAGAAAAAAACTGATTTTATGAACCCTTTCCAGGCCAACACTACCACAGTACAGCCTTCCAGAGAAAAAGCTGTGGGGCTGGTGGTTAGTCACTGTGGACCTGGTGGTTCCAGCTGAACACAATGATCCAAGATGAGAGAGAATGTGTGAAAAATAATGACTTCACTGATTACCTTGCTGGTATTTACTGGAAGTCTTAAAATGTTCCACATGAGAAGTTGTTCAAAGCTGGAGAGATGAATGTCTAGGTCACTGTTAGGAACCAATAGGCAATACAAGAAAATGCCTTGGTTCTAGCGCTTCACCTTCAGGTACACAGGTGGGGGATGGGCAGAACTACCCTCAGCTACTCTGTCCAGCAAGAAAGCAAAGCTGCAATCAAAGCNTAGTGCAGTGGTGTCAGAAACACCGGCTCTGGGCACAGGGACTCCCGCTGACCCAGGATGGAGTACCCTGAGCGTNAGAAAGAGGAGCAATGGCTGAGGCTGGAACTGGGCTGAGGCATCGAATCATCCTTCAGTCATGATGATGAACTGACAAGGGTGCTTCAAGGAGACAACTGAGAAACCTAGAAAGTTGGGAAAGACTGAAGTGCCTATTCCTACATAAACTATACATGAAAATAACCTAAGTACTAATCAAACAGGAAAAAAACATCTGTCCAACTTGGAGAAGATGGTTAAATAAATCATGAGGTATACAGCTGGGGATGGTAAAAATGCCACTAAAAATTATAGTAGCAAAGCTGAGTGGTAGGCAACAGAGTCAAGTCTCTACCCGGCACTAAAATACTTTCTTTTGTATTTTAATTTTTTATTTGTAGTAGAGGAGGGGCACACATGCCCATGTGTCTGCAAGTACACGTATGTGGAGACTGGGGAGTGATGTCAGGTGTCTTCTATCACTCTCCACACTCTGGTTTTGGGGGCAGAGTCTCTCACTGAACCTGGAACTCACTAACTGGCTACACTAGCTGATCTGGAGGTCCTGGGATCCTCCTGTCTCTGTCTCCCCAGGATTGANTGGGCTTACACATACTTAGCACCACACTTGACTTTTTAATTGGGCAACCTTAGTTCCTCATGCTTGTACAGCAAGCAGGTTACCCACTGAGTCATATCCCTAGCCCCATACTAAAATATTTTCAACTAAAAATAATGGAAATAGGATAGTCAGAAGACAAAAGAATTCAACAAGCTCTTTTAAGAAAAAGAAAATCACTGAGTAAAACTAGAACAAACTGGGAGACTAGAAAAGAATCATTCAGCCTAGATAGCTCTGCTCAATGCTCAGACGTGCTGGCATTGGAGGAAGAGAGAGTAGGGTGGACTAGGGAGAGCAGCATGGACTATGGAGAGCAGCATGGACTAAGGTTCTCACCCATTGACCCTAACTAAGCGCAGGCTGCAGGTGCTAGGCTTCCTTTGATCAAAACCCGAAGAGCCACGGAGCTGAAAAAGTATCTAAGTTCTAGAATGATGGACCTCTCCTATCACACATAAAGAGCACAAGAGGCTTCCCTTCCTCTACTGGACTTCCCTTCCTATACTGGACTTCCCATACTGGGCAAGCACATCTGGGCTGCATTCTTCTGTGTTGGAGGGGGATGTCTCATGCATCTGGAGCATGGTTAGCAGCATCCCTGGGGCCTCTACTCTGAGACNTGGCAGATAGAGCTTCTATTCAGCTAACTATTCAGTATGGTCAAGGATGGAACAGAGTGAACATCAGTAGATACCTCAGGTAAGCCTCCAAGAGAAACACCAAATGGACAGACCAAAAAGGGAAAAGTCCCAGAGTCAAGAAGGGTAGAACACAACATGGAATAATTATAAAATAAAACCAAGTTCTTTTCTTTCGTTTTTGAGACAGGAGCCTCATCTAGCCAAGAATGACCCTGAACTTCTGATCTTCCTACCTCTACTTTCTGAGTGCTGGAATTATCAACACACCAGGTTTATGCAGGACTGGGGATGGAAGCCAGGGCTTTGTGCATGGCGGGGAAGCACTCTACCAAAGAAGCTGTCTCTCCAGTCTGAGAATAACACAATGTTTAAAGCACAGAGCCTGGGTCAGACAGACTAGGTTCAAAACCAACTCCACCCCCTAACTGGCTGTATAACAGGTCAACACAGCGTCTCCATAAGGACCAGTGTGTATGTCTTAGGGTTGCTGGAAGACTAAATGGGGCACTTTGAGCTTTCAAAAGCACAAAGAATGTGATAACCAATGAGTAAGTGAGCTGTTTGAGGATCAATTATTTTCAAAAAGATTCCATATTACATGGAATAAGATTAGAAGTTCTTAGGGGGGGCGGGGCCAGGGTTACCAGGTAGCCCTCAGTAATTACTGCAATTTAAATTTTTAACTGTAATTTTTAAAAAATTTGAATAGAAAGATAAAACAGTGAGAAAATCTTCGGAAAACAGAAGCTGAAGAAAAATTCAGACATTAATTCCAAAAGACAATATCTACCTAAAAGAACTTCCAGAAGAATGAGAGAAAAACACCCTGAGAAAAACCACCAAAGGAATAAGAACTGGCCATAACTAGTGGATCTACCAATCCCAGAGATTGGGGTACAGATGAAGAACCCTGAACCCCACACCATGAAACATCTCCAACTCACTCTTATCTCCCTAACATCCTCTTCACCTGGTTCCAGGTTTTTGGAGACAGGGTCTCCCTATGTAGCTCAGGCTGTCCTGAAACATGCTGTGCAGTCCACAGTGGCCTGAAGCTCATAGTCCTCCAACCTTAAACTCTCCAGGGCTAGAAGTACAGGTGCCTGCTGTGTCCAGCTTTACCTGGTAAATTGAGTCACCTCCCAATTAGCTCAGCGGTCAATTACTCTACAGAAAACTGAGTAAACACTCTTTCTCCACCCATTACATAGTTTAAGTAGCAAATCTCATGTAGTATTAGTAGTATCTAGTTATTGACGTGACTGAGCTGGATTCCCAGAATCATGACAAAAGACCACCAAGCCCATTTTTACCACTGTGTCACCATCGTCACCCAGAACACTATAAATTTAAATACATTTTACATGAAAGAGCCAAATAATAAAATCAGATTATCAATCATAAATACTTCTACCACAAAGCTCCACAGCTCTTTACATGANGNAAGAAAATTTCACACGTTTTTCATACTGCTTTGGCCTGAATTTGCTTTTATTTTTAACCCATCAATGACAAATGGACAAGGTCCTTGATTGAACCAGGGGTCAAATTTCCTAAAGGAATGGTGCCATCTAGTGGACATCTGAAGATTAAGACAGCCTGAGACTCACTCCCTATTAACTCTTAAAAGGCACAGGACAGTGACCAAGCCAGGGTTTACTTGAATTAAAAGACTAAAATACACATCTCTTTTGCCAAGTAACAGAAATAAAATTTTTATCATCTGTATTACTTACAACTGTTTAAACAATGGCTATCAAGAGACAGAATGCATTTTTAAGTCACTGGTTAACCTCATTTAGTTTTGAACTGAAACNGAAATGCAAATAATGAGGGCCAAAGCAATCAGAGATGATGCGCTTCCCAGGCACAAAGGAGCACAAAGTGCTCACTGTAGATGAAAGCATCTGAGATGCTAGCGCCACTGCTCTTTCTGTTAGAAGGGCAACTGTGTGTCTTTGATATTTGAAGTCCTTGCTTGCTCTTGCAAGNAAAACTCGTGTGATATTTTAATTACCAAACAAGGGAAGGTAAGAAAAGTATCTTTGTCACAAGCCATTAAAATTTCAGGGTTCTGTATTCACACAATCTTAATCCTACCCAGTGTCTTTGCTGCACTGCATTTCCCAAGTTCTCTTAGGTAGAGGTGGGTCTTTGGTCTTTGGACCTAGTGTCTAATTTTTTTTTCCTTCAGCATTTGCTTTCTAAAGAGCTGCGTAAGCACAACTGAATTTAACACATNGAGTATAAACAAAGACCCAAGATCAGGACACACCAGGTGCTTCCCATAAGCCAACTATGGGTCGGGGAGGTTAAGGATGGAAATAGGAAGCTGGCTGTCCCATCAATACATCTTGAACATGGTCGAAGGTAAGAATATTTGTCTTCCATTTTACTGGTGATGAGGGATGATCCAAGATGACACACACCTGCTCTAGTCCATGACACTGGGACTGTCAAGCAAGAGGGTGACATAACACACACCACTCTTTCTCTAATCCTGCCACCCTGGTTAGGAGGGAGACACGTGTTTATCAAGAAAGAAAATACAGAAGTTATAATGTCTTGACAAGAAGATGAGTATTAACTTTTTAACCAAACAACTGTCAGATCATAGCAATCACTCAAAAATAACTAACTTCATGGAATGTGAATGACTGCATTTGTTATGAGTTCACCATATTGCCAACTAAGCTACATCTGGGAAACAGATTTGGAATGGAATAGGGTGAAGACACTTGCTAGAATTAAGCATGCTAAATTGTGCAAATAACGAATCCTGAAATCTTAGTGACTTTTGACAATGAAGGTTTATAGTCTAGCTCACACACACACACACACACACACACACACACACACTTGTCCTCAGAGAACCCTGCTCCATGTCCTTATGTGCTCAGACCCAAGTAGAGAGAGCGCTCAAGGGCTGAAATTCAAGACGGCACAGGGAGAGAGGCAGAGATGAGGAAAGCAGTTCACTGGCTCTGATGGGCTTCTGCTCAGCAGTGAAACATCCCACTTCCATGCATATTTTAATCAGTACACAAATGGCGTTGCCATGACTAACATCAAGAGGCAGGACAGTCAAGTTTTCATCTGTGAACATCATTCCCACAGGATGGATGGACAGAGGGGAAGATGGACAAGTGGATAAAGATATAAATACCTTTCTGAATTAGAGTGAGCCATTCTATACTAATTTTACTNCATATACACAGGAAGAAAGAGACTATGCATGGGGATGCACACCTTTAACCCCCAGCACTCAGGAAGCAGAGACAGGAAGATCTCTGTGATTTCAAGACCAGCTTGATCTACATATTGAGTTCCAGCCTAGTGGAGACTATTATTTGCCTTAAAAAAAAAACAAAAGCCTACAATCTCATCTTTAGATTTCTTACAGTAATGTAAGCTTATTACATTAATTATTTATACCTTAATCACACATTCACATCAAAATTTATGAATGCTTCCAACTTTTAAAAATATTTCATTCAAAAATGTTAAAGTTCTTTTAAATATTATGTGTGGCACAGAAAGAATTTTAAACCAATCTAACTCCCGCCTTTCCTTTTGATAACATCACCAGAAAACATCTTTACAGATATACACAACATGACATATTGAAAACAGAGTAATTAAAATACTAAAAATAACATTCTTTTTAAACCAGGTTAATTAAGGAAAATCTTCCTGAACATATCTGTAAGAAAAATAAAACCATTCATGCCACAATTTGAGTTGACTAAAGAGCCAATTACCTACAAACAGCTACAAGTTGGTCCACTGATCCAATAGGTTGTGAATCTCCATCCTTGTGCCTCAAGGAGGCCACCTACATGTTTTATGAAATGAATGGGAAACAAACCATTTGGGAAAAACAGACTGGAAGAGGTTTCCGCATCTCCTTTAATCTAGCAACCTCTCTCAACCCCCACAACACTTTTAAACAATGAGGAATCTAAGGGAGCAACTTAGACAAGATGATGCCCCAAAAAACTCACTCAATCAACAAGCTACCCCTAAGTACCCGAGGTGCTAAAAGTACATTATACACCTTCCTACCACAAAATGCAAGCATGAGGTCAATGCAAACAGCTCCCAAAGGACCCCTGTGCAGCAAGCAAACACAAATAAAGCTCAGACTGGACTAGAGGCTATGAAAACCCGACTCTGGTGCATGTTCCCAGTAAGACTGGAGAGCTGAGGTTTGGATTGGAGAGGGGTCTGCAGCAATTTTGCTTCTACACCTATGACAGCCAGCAAAATTCCTGTGGGGATGTGTGTTTCAACACTTACCAGGCAGAAGGAAGTGAGCACAGACACTTANATTGCATTACAAAGATCCAAGATCAGGACCCACCAGGTGACTGCTACAAACCGATTTAAAAAAAGCAAACCACCAAAGGGCAGGAAGGCAAAGGACACAAAAAGGAGCAGAGCCAGCCCAGAAACACATGGTCAACCTTTAGGATTCAAGTGAAAGTGAACTAAAACTAAAAGATGCACTTCCAGTCAAACCTGTCGGCAAAACAAGAAAACTATCCATTCAAGCACTGCTGGGGATGGGCAGTAGCTGGAACAGGTTCCTCAGCCTGTAGGCCAATTCTCTACACACATACCCATTCACTGGAAAACAAACAGGGAAAAGGTTTCATCACATAATGCCCTACACATAGCAATGTAGAATAACTGGAGGTACTTCTAGTACCACAGATACATCCAACCAAAACTGAAAGAAAAAAAGAAAAACTGGGTGCAGAAAAATGAGTGGGTTAAGTATGAGTCCACTTACAAAAGGTATTAAAACATAAAATAATATCCTGCACTGTCCGTGAATACAAACCCAAGGTGAATATTATTGGAGGGCAGGGACACCAGACTTCGGCTAACTACAATGATTTATTCCCTAAGATGCGAGGTGGATATAGGAGTACTTAATTCATTGTCCTTATCTTTAATGCCCCAAATGTCCTGTACCATTTTTAACTGAAGGAAAATTTAGAAACCACATTTGGCTAACTCAAGATCTTTGTTAAGAATTTCTAACCATACACTGCTATCGAGTTTTCGCTGCAATTTTAAACAGGACAAAAATTAAAAGGCATAAAAACAAAAATGCAGTAAGGCTAGAAAAGACTATTCTGAAAAAGTAGCCAGGTAGCCAAAGGGATATTGGAAAGAATGGTGCATCAATGAACAAGGCTTGCAAAACAGTTATAAAAAGGGGTGCTGAAGGCAATACTAACTAGTCTCATCGTGGTTATAAGGTAAGTCACGTGCACCAGACCATTTAAAGTACGCTTTAGTACATATATTCATTCATTCATTTGAATTTGATTCACTAATCTATTAATAATCAATCCTCCTAATAAGTATTACCAGAATCCAAGTCAGTCAACCTAATTGCGCAGGGCCAGATCTGAACTAGGACTTGAGATATGTCTTGGCTAATAGAGCTCAGGCACAAGAACACTCACAGGTGTGAACAAGAACCTGGTGTAGGCAACGGTTCACAGTGCAAGCTATGAGAAGGAGATGGCAGAGAAGGACGAGAGAGGTGTGGGAGCATGGGCTGGAAGCCAATGGAGATGAATCATAAATGCTGTTCCGCAGACACAGCACTCCTCTCTGGAAACTACCCTGCCCTCCTTTGGCTGCACACTGGACTTCCATCTCTTTCATTTCGTGGTAGTTACCATGGGCCTATGGAACTTAACTAAACTTCAGGGAATATTATCCAGTTCTTTAGCCCAAACCAGCTTATGTAAGAGGTTTACTTGTAATTCTTATTTGATCCAAGGCAGTAGAAATACAAACTCATGTTTCAAAAGCCTTCCCGTAGTATGGTCAATTCTTGGTAGAGCCATCTGGCAATATCTCCTGAGGCCAAGAGTGCAGTTTCTGGTATGGCCCCTGCCCTGCTGAGCACAATAGCTAGGGAAGCTGGCTATCTTCCTGCTCTCTGGAATTCCTATTCTCTGGAATTAAGGAGTAACAGGAATTTCCTGGACATAGGAAATGAAAATATTAGAGACTTCTTGACTCCAAGCATTCTAATGAATGACTGTTCTCAAGGCAGTGATATTTCTAGGAAAGAAATGTTTTTGTGGGTCTAATAGATTCCTTCCCTTTAAATTATGGCTAAATACACATGTTAGGTGGTTGTTCTGAAACCATGAATTCTTGAAGAGTCATGTACATGCACTCTAACTTTCAGAAGGCACTACTCCATTACAGTGAAGGCAGACCTGGCAGAAGACACAGCTCCATCAAGGCTCCACAAACCTGGCTCTGATTCACTCTCTCTCCTCCCTGGCAAATACCTAAGAAGGGCTACATATGGCCACTGTTTGGAGAGTATGACTTACAAAAACAACAATTTACCCAGAGCCTCAGGAATTCCTATCTTCAGCGGGCTGTACGTGTTTCTGTGCCCAGAAAAGTGTAAGCTATAACATATGAAATACCTCCGTCTGGTTTCTCCAACAGAACTGGCTGGACAATTACCTTTGATTGGCCCAGGAGCATTACCAGCTGTTGAGGCCCAACGACAGGCTCCATCAGACCAGGTGGCCATGGATCATTCACAGNGTCTGGCTGTCTTTTTCTTTTTCCTCCTACCCAAGGCAAACAATACTGCAGAGGCAAGTAACATAACGCCCCCACAAGGGGCTCGCTCTCTAAACATGACACCATCCCCCCCCCGACACTGATGTGTTTCCAAAAGGTCCTGAACTTGTCCATATCTTATAACATTATCTCAGCCTAGACTCTAATTCACTAGCACAGGAATATCACCCCAATGACTGCCATTAAGCTTCTCATTGCTTCTTGATAAAATTATACTGACAATAACTGAATAGGAAAGACTATAAAACCATTGGGTAGATAGTTAGATCTCAGCAGGCTTAGAGATCCCTGTAGGTGGACCCTTCCTTCCTAACCACCAGCTTCTGAACACAGGACACTGATGCTGGCTAGAAGAATAGCATTGGTGCTGTATCTCTGTCCCTGGGCAGATATGTGGTATTCTGAGTGTCTGGCAAGGCCCAAGATCAGTGTCTAGCCAGATGCTTTCTAGTAAAGGACACAGATAAAAGCTTTGTCTATTCCGTTAAGTGCTGATAAAATGAGTCTGGCAAGCACNGGGTAAAAGAACACTTTAAATGGAAGCTGTCTGTCCCTGAGACACTAGAAACAGAATACCAATAGGTATATAGGTATAACNGTGCCCTTAGCCACTGTCTACTCTCACCATTTCATAGTGTTGCACTGTATGTAGTAGGTAAATTCCATCTTTTACACTACACCCTAAGTGTCTCATGTGAATGCTTTTAATGGCCAACACTAGGACTGGGGACCCAAAAGGAAGCCAGAGGGAGACCCCAGTGACAGAAATGTGTGTTGTCTCAAAGTATTCCATTAACTGGGGAAAGGGATGGACAAACAAGATTGCCAACAAGTGTTGCCTGAACTTAGTTATATGTATAACTGGTTTAAAGAGAACTGATAACCAAACCACAGCATTTCACTTGTAAGAGGAATGAAAGATTGTCACATGTCCCTGATATTTTTCATGGAGAAATATGGAAGCCTCCTTCATGCTCTCTCCAATGGAAATGAATCCAAACAGTCAGCAAATAAAATGTGTTAATTTGCAATGTTTTCAAGTTCAGAAACAAGTCTGTTGGAGGGTGATGAGGTCAGGCTGCTCCTTTCCCTAAGTTACTCCATATTCTGTAAAGCAGCAGGTTTTCAGGCTGTGCCTCACCCTGAGAGACCTCACTGTTACAAATAACTTGACCCCACTTTGAAGACGGAGGGTGACCTTGTATCTGGGTGTACTTATGAANTGTACCATATGTCTAGCACAACTGGTACCCCAAAGGCTGAAAATGACTTCTCCCTGGGAGTAGAAATGATACCACCCCATAAATGAATCAAGCTAAATTGATACTGTAAGGGCACACAAATGTATTAAAATGGCATGAGGAAAACCAGGCCCAAGAACTTACTGGACACATCTGATCAAAGGTGTAACTTAGACCCCCAAAAGAGGAGGAACTCAGCACTGGAACAGTGAAGGTCTGTATCAGTGTGTCATCTGGGCACCTAGTGTGCATGTTAAGGAATCATGACCTACTCAACTGTCATCTGCCTGTCCTTGTGTTCACCCAGCTGGACCTGCCATCCCTCTCTACACCCGTTCCTTCATCTGGACCTAGCCCTGCTTTTTCATCTCTGCAGTGGGACTCACCTTTGCTGCTTCTCTCTCAAACTTGCGATGGGCATGGCCACGACCGCTTCTTCAGATTCTCCCCTACAGCTTATCAATACATCTTATCAACATTTACTGTTATCTTATCAATATAAGGACTCTTCTCTTCTTATTGGTTTCCCAGCTTTGCCTTNTCAGGCCTCTTTGATACTCACTACCCCTTTAACTCTGTGTAACCACTCTATAACGTACATATGTACACATATACATAGATATATTTACTATATGGTGTTTGATGTGTTATCTGAGAGTTTGTATTACAAACTGAGATAGGCTTGAGAATTAAAATCTCCTGGGGGTCCTGTCAAAGAAGAGTCCCCATACTTTTCTTCCATAAGAGCCACCAATTTTCACAGCTGAAGTCAGAGAAAGGGTGCCTGGAAATTTCAGTTGTAGGAGGGGACAATAACTATGATTAAAATACTTATGCCTAGACAGACCCACCTCTAAAATAATTTTTAAAAAAACAAAACCAAAAGACAAGCACTTAGTAAAAATTGTTCTCTAACAACCGACCATCACCCATACATCCGCAATGATCCCCAATGAATTAGAAGCGAGAGCTTTGAGGCATGACTCTAAAGAGGGTTTGTAAGAAAATCCAAAGACAAAGGGGCTGAGGGGCTAGAGGAGAAGGGCACAAAGGAAACAAACTCAAGTCTCTGGCACTAAGCTACACACACCCAGTTCCAAGCCACAGTAACATAAAAACTCACACTGAAGACCTGATCACCNGAGTTCCTGGAAATCACATGAAGCTTTCAACAAAAAATTACAAGGCATGATAACCACAGGGAAGGAAGGCCTAAAGAAACGAAACAAGTAACAAGGAGAGCCAGATAAAGTGGATTTCAGAAATGAAGCAAGGAATTTAAAATAACTATACCCAATATGTTGAATGTTCAAATGGGGAAAGCACATGACCAGCCACAGCAGGTAATGTAAGCAGGGACTAAAGACACTCNTAATCCACAGAAAATTCTAGAAATCAGAGAATGATTGTGTAGAAACAAATGCTGCCTTTGATGTGTTCATCTGTAGAAGGAACATGGCAGCAGGTGTGTCCTTTACATTTCTGTTGCTGTGATGAAATCCTCAACCAAGAGCAACTTACAGAAGGAGTTAGCACTAAATGTTCTTTCTGTTCTAGAGGAGTCTGTAACGGCAGGGAGGCATGGCAGTAGGCAGCCCAGCAGAAAGCCAAGAGAGCTCAGTGGAAGTGGGGCAAGGTTATAAACCATAGAAGCATGATCCCAACAATGTGCTTCCTCCAGGAAGGCTCCATGTCCTAGAGGTTCCTTCATCTCTCCCAAAGAACACCATCAACTAGGGACCCAGTGTGCAAACACGGAGCCTATGGGAAACATTCTCATTGAAATCCCCACTCCAGCATGTAATGGCAACTTCCCCTGTGGAAATACAGTTGAGATGAGTGAAGAAGAGCAGAGAAACAAAAATCTGAGATCTGTGAGACCATTAGAAAAAGGCAACACAAAATGGAAGCCTTTGAAGAAAGCAGAACAAACACCTGAAGTGAGAGGGGCTGAGAATTACCCCAAATTAATGACAAACACCAAACCACAGGTATGGGAATCTAAAAAAGAAAAATTCCATAAAGATTACAACAAATTCTGAAATACCCACACCTTTGCCCATCTCATTAAGATTACAGAGGACCAAAACTAAAGAGGAAATCTGAAAGGCAGGGGATGGCACAAGGACCACCATAAGACCCTTATCTTTAGTGACCCTTTCTTCCGTGAACTTGGATAAGATTAACATCAGTCTTCTATCAGAAGTCATGTAAGCAAGAAAAAAAATGAGTGAAACATGTTACATGTTGGAAGAAAAAGAAACAGCACTCTAAAATTTCTGTATCCAATGAAAAGACATGTCAAAAGTAGAGGGGTAGCATGAACTTTTCAGACAAACAAGAACGCAAGGAATTTGTTTCCATAGGTCTGCCTTCCAAAGAGTATCAGGAGACATTCTTCAGAGATTAAAAAAGATTATAGGGAGCTCAGGTTATAAACTGAGATCTACATAAACACAGAAGAACATCGGAAAAGTAGTGAGAGGAAGTTACAACCCTTTCTTCTTATTATTCTGAACTGATTGGCTAACGCACAACTGTTTGTTCAAAGCAGTAATGGTAACTACGTAGTGATTCTAGCATATGGTAAGTGAAAGACTTGACAGGAAGGAAGGAGGGAGGGAGGGAGGGAGGGAGGGAGGAACGAACGAACGAACGAACGAGCGAACTGAGTGTGCTCTGATGTGGCAGCTGTACCACCTGTGAAATGGTAGCGTTATCTGAAGGCAGACCCAAGTTAGTTGTACATGTATGCTGCTTACTAGGGGGAAAGCACCACTGAAAAGCTAAGAGGGTAATTGGAATGATATAAAGTATCCAACTAAACACGGGGAAGGAAAAGAAAGGGTGTGGCCAAAGTTTAAAACCAACAAATGTATTGAATAGAAAGCTACTGAGGCACGATAAACATTAACCCAATATACAAATGTGAATGCTTTGAATTGTACACTCTAAATATTCTATCACTGCAATGAAAAACCTGAGGGTGGTACTTTAAAGACAAAAGAGGTTTGCTTCCTCAGATTTAGAGGTCTACATCATCAGTCATGTTCTGGAGAGATGAGGCACTCTGGGGATACAGCACAGCAATGCCACATGAAAGAGGGATCATGAGACAAGGTGGGAAGTCAGAGTGCAACTCAGGGGTCAGACTCACTGAGAACTAATCAGAAGCTCCACGGAATTACCTTAATCCCTGCTGAGGGCAGCACCCTCAATGACCAGCTCAGATCTCACCAAACTCTCCCTTCTTAAAGGTCCCATCGGTGCTCAGCATCATCCCAGTGGAGGCCACACTTCCTGAACATGAGCCTTTGGGAAGTATAGCCTATATCAAAACTATAGCATGCAGCAATTAAAAGTCAGAGACTGGGAACCAGCAAGGTGGCTCATTGGGTAAAGTGACAGACCACCAAGCCTGACAACTTGAGTTCAATACCCAAGTGTATGTCTGTGCACCACCGAGGAGGCAAGGAAAGAACATTGGATCCCCTGGGACTGGAATTATAGACGGTTTGTGAGCTACCATATGGTGTTGGGAACCAAACCCAAGTCCTCTAGAAGACCAGCCAGTGTTCTTAACTGCTAATGTCCAGCTCTCTGATANCATTCAAAATGGTGAGAAACTAGATATTTTTTTCTCCCTGAAACAATTACNAAGGCAAAGATGGCCACTCCTACCACTGCTGTTCAATATTGCACAAAATTATTAGCTAACATCATAAGACAAAAAGAGAAAACAAGAAATACATATTGAAAATAAAGGAGTTTTGTTTATAGGTGACAGAACTATGTTGACTAAGGAATCAACAGCAGCAAAACACTGGGCACTCATAAACAATTGTAGCAAAGATACAGGGTACAGGCTCAATATATACAAAGCCAACTGTTTGCCTAATATAAGTAATGAAGAGCTGAAAATAGAAATTAAATATACAATAGCATTTCTGNGGTGGTTTGAATGAGACAGCCCCCATAGTCTTGGGCATTTGAATACTTGGTTCCCAGTTTGGGGCACTTTTGGGGTAGGATTGGGATGTGTGGCCTTGCTGGAAGATGTCACTAGGAGCAGACTCTGGTTTCAAAAGCCACATGCTATGACAGTTTGCCCTTTCTACTTCTTGTCTGTGGGTGGAGATATGAGTTCCCAGCTGTCCCTGTCACCATGCCTGGTGCCAAGCTTCCCCATNTTGATAGTGATGAACTCGTCTCTCTGGAACCATAAGTGCAAAATAAACCCTTCCTTCTNTAAGTTGCCTCNGTCATNGTGTTTTATCACAGCAATAGAAAAATAATTAAGACAATTTTCAAACTATAGCACCAAAAATAAAAACATATNCAGGCACCAACATAACAAGATATGTACAGAATCTAAATAGGGAAAACTCAAATGAAGAAATCAAAGAGTATCTCAATAAATGGAGAGAGATTCCAGCTGCATGGACAGGGATGCACAGTGTTGTTGTGACATCATCTCCTAGAAATTTCTGTAGACCAAAGAACTGAACTTGGGTCTACAAAATACACAATAAGAACCAAAGCCCCAGCAAAGNGACAAGCTCACTCTGAAGTTCATATGAAAAAGACCCAACACGACCAATACAATCCTGACCATGAGCAAAACTAGAGAACTGGCATTACTCTATTGCAAAATTCACTGAGGTGGTAATCAAGGTGGTAATTACNATGGTAATCAAGACAACATGACATAGGTGAAAGAAGAAAAGACAATTCAGTGGAGAAAGACAGTCGTTCAGCNACTATTAGAACTACTGGATATTCCCATTCANACATTTTAATCTAGACCTAGAATTCACACCTTCCCCCCAAATCAAACTAAATCATAGGCCTAACAGCAGCATAAAATTGTAAGACTTTAGAAGATAACAGAAGAGGAAAATCTAGGCATTCTTGGGTTTGGTCANGAGTTTTTAAATATGCAAGTGTGCACTGTTTAATGATGGAGAAAATTTCAACATGGAGACACATTCAAAGAAAGGAATTAGGTGCTGTCTTGGCGCATACATCACAGCCATGCTCACACAAACTNTAACATCATCAGGCACTCTCAAATTACACAGTCATTAACTGCCACATCANAATTTAAGTGATTCCTGTACTTCATCTGGCAACGTTATATCTAAATCTATTATNGACAACCTTGAACATAATTATCCTTAACTCTAGATGCATGAGTCTAATTATGTGATTATTCCCTAAATATTGAGCAAACATTTAAAACATCTAAAATCACTTCTCATTTCCTCTGTAGAGATAGTCAAAAGGTATGAANTGATATGTTTGTAGAGTGCTCCTAGAGATGTCTCCTGAGTCTCCTCCCAATTCCCAACAGCTTTGCACTGGTGGGCAGATCACAGAGCAGGAGGAGTCTCAATATGACAGGGAACAGCACTGCCAGCATGCCCCTCCAACTGGAAATTAATGCTCTGCTGTCATCATCTCCGACTTGGAAATCCCATGCCCCATCTAGCCTCTACAGTACACCAATTTACCTCCAAAAGAAAACCAGCTGGAGGGCTGTCCCAGTAGTTAAGAGCATGTACTGCTCTTGCAAAGTTCTTGAGTTCAGTTCCTAGTGCCCCATATTTAATGGCTCACAGCCATCTATAACCCAGTTCCTGGGGGTCCAACGCCCTCTTCTGACCTCCACAAGTAACTGCACTCATGTGCACATAGTCACACATAAACATGCACACACACACACACATAATTAGAAATAAAAAATAACCCGTGGACTGTGATCTAAAATAAACCTCCCTCCCTTAAAAAAATAAAAAAATAAATCAAATAAAAAATAAGAGCTTAAACAAAAAGAAAAAAAAAAAGGTTTTTTTCCCCACCCCTGCTTTCATCCTTTCAAGGAAATGGCTCCCACTGTCTTGAGTTTACAAAGCCACTCATGAGAACATCTTTGCCTTTTGGGGCTTTGTTCACAACCTTCCATAATTCATATACCAGTCAAACATGCTCCATTCTAAAGGCAAAATGCTCACTCTGACCTCTTGTGCTGAACATTACTCCTTTTGTCTAACTTCTCACTACCCCAATAAATATTTACCTAAGAAACTCCTGCTCAGCAGGCAGGGTCTAGCTGAGGAAACCGACTCCTCCAGGAACCCATACTGGAGCTGATATTGAGTTACACATATGATCTACCACAGGACACTGTAATTGACATGTAGCTGTGTATAACTCCATGAAAAACTGGAGATTAAACAAAAGATTGTGCTTCCCATCTTGGAAATTCTCACCAGATAGTTCAGAAAATGCTCAGCACATAGTAAGTACTCAACAAATACAGAAATACAATAATTACATAGTATTAATTATTCATCAATAACCATTATTCAAACTGGGACTGGGCACANGAGTCATGTGAGGGTCTCATTGTATTTATTCTAATTGAGGTAATAGTTGTGGGGGGGGGAGGTGAGGGTGTAGATACTCATGAAGGCCAGAGGACAATGGGTATCATTCCTCAGGTATCTGCCACTTTGACTTTTAGACACAGTCTCTTCACTGACACAGAATTCATCAAACAGGCTGGGCTAGCACCATGGAATCTTTGGGACCTGCCTGCCTCTGCCTTCCTAGTCCTGGCATTATAAATACAGGCTTCCGGGTCTGCGGCTTTAACATGGGTTCTGTGGAATCAAATTCAGATCCTTATGACTTTAACTGAAGTTCTCAGTATTGTTGTTTTAAACATTGAAATACCAGAAAAACACACAGTAATTCTATTGTGCAAAGCAAGTTTCCCTTAAAATACAAATTTGTGTTTATTGAAATACTTGAATCTAAAATAGCATAAAGCTCCAATAACTTTTTATTTCTTTTATTTTCTTCATGCCCCCCCAACACACACAACTACTGAAAGGGTAGAGGAACATGTGCAAGAATTCAAAGTCCTAACGACTAACATTCTCATCCTAGAGAGACAACACAATTTTGAATTAAAAACAGAAGTTCCTTGAGGTGACACAAATGCAACCCGATTTAAAAGAAATCCAGTATTTAAGCAAGTTGTTATGCCCTATCTTGTTCTAAAATGAATTTAAATCAGATTATAAATATACACACAACTAAAGAAAATTTAAATTAAGTAATGAGATCTCATTCTTTTTTAAAAATTGGTAAGAACAAAAGATAAATCTAGAAATGAAGTTAGGGCATAAAACATATGCTCCGTGGCCCTGTGCATTAGCAAAAGATGCGACCCCAGTGTGTTCCCTCACACTGGCTGAGTGAGTGGTGCTTTCTAGTCCTCCACACGTGCAGGTCTCCTTCAAGCAGACATGAGCGTTCTCAGACCCTCTTAGTACNGTCTTCCTCCCGAGGCTGACAGAATGCCAACGTGAGCTTTTTATTACTCAGCTTTTCCANCTAAAGCTTTTCTTTTAAAAATCACCCTCGGCTGACACCTTGCAGGCGCATCTAACTATGAATGTGTCCCAGTGCAAAGTCATAAACTCATTTAAAATATTGAGACTTCTTTGAGATGTATTTATTTATTTATTTATTTATTTATTTATTTATTTTATTTATTGTGACTCAACTGTGCTGCTTTGGGGTATCAACTTTGTGGGTTGCATTGTCAAAAAGTTGGACCAGCCTGCTAGGATCAACCTTGCTTTCCAGTAACAATCTCAATATCCNAAGGAGAGTGCAGTACCTCTCACTTAGACTGTAATGTGCAGTCTCTTCTTAAGTATATTCCACATTAGATCCCAAGGTTACAAGTATTTTAAACCTTTAAAACTGTGTGGTAATTTACACCACACACACACACACACACACACACACACACACACGCACGCACACACGCACACACGCACTGCAAAGACCATGAAAATTCTGTGCTAGGACGAAAATCAAATTCTGCATTCTCCAGTTCTAAATCACACACTAACGGCTTTAACTTCAGGCAAGAGCATAAAACCAAAGCACATTTTGGTTCACTCTATAACAAATCTTTTCAAACAAATTCCTTTGGCTCTAGCAAGATTTATGTACAAAAGCTAAAGGTTTCTGTCCTCCAGCCCTAAATAGAGGCATTTGGAATACAACTAAGAGGTTTGTTCCAGCTGTTTTCAGCTAAGAGCCCACAAGCTTGTCTCCTGGAGGCGCTTTAGACTTTACATATTTAAAACTAATAGACTGGGTCAGGCAGAGGACACGCTTGAGGTCTGCATCTGATCAGAGGAGAGGATGGAGGAATCACGGATACCACGCTAGTGGCATTAAATAGGACCCAATTTAAAAAAAAATGCATTTTAGAGAAATTACTGAAAACATTTGGAACAGTACACATGTCAACTGTGCTATCCAGATGCCAGCAACACCCATCCATTGACTTCATTGTTTTTAGGGAATCAGATACTAGCACCCTCTCGGATGCTTCCTACCCTCTTGCTACTGACAGATACTTTGGAAAACAGCCTATGCTTAAGGCTCACTGTCCAATGTGACTAGGAATTTGTTTTATATGTTAGTTTCATCCTTTTAATAGCAGTAACCAGCAGCTCTGGANTTCTTTGACCTTTTATGTGCTCTGATAACTTTTTCCTCAATACTTAATAAGTCTGCCTGACTTACATAGCTATCCAAGAACTGAAATGATAACAGGTTTATAGAAATTGTCAACTTACTGACACACATGCTGACTTCCACTTTAGGTAATGAAATTATAGCTATNTTATAAACAAATGCAAATAAACATGCATCTATTATTTGGGGGAATGTTNACTTAATGACTCAGGGATGATGGCAATTCAAATACATGGTATTCCTTTTGGCAANTGCTAAAATCAGTGTGCATACATCTNTAGCTACTCAACTTCCCTACNTTCAACACAGAAGCATTTTTTATTATTACTGTNTGAACTCCTCAATTGTAATCCCAAGATCATTTCTCACTCGNCCCAAGGAATTAACTNAGCTGCCTAAAATGAATTAAAGCATAAAGACACCTTGGCAATTCCATTATCATGAAAAAATAAATGAATGAGTATCTCCAGGCTTTAAAATGTGCTGCCAGGGGAGTACCACATGCTGTTTTTAGTTTCCAGGGGAGTACCACATGCTGTTTTTAGTTTCCAGGGGAGTACCACATACTGTTTTTAGTTTCCAGGGGAGTACTGTTTTTAGTTTCTTTAGCATTGTTGCTACTCAAAACAGACAAATTTCAGGAAAAGAAACACATAGACCATTTCCGTTCTGTAAACAGTGGCAATTCAGAAGTGGCCCATTTTCAAATAGTACAGATCAGTTAAAACCCTCCCCTCATGACAGACAACCATAACAAAATTAGCCGAATGAAGTATAGGTCCAGATTTCACAGAGACATGGGCTTCTACCTCCTACAGACACAAGAAAGACTCGGCAATTCTTTCAGCTTGAGTCAAATGGGAGAAAACGCAGTTTGTGTTTCCAGAAGCTGCAGCGGCGTGTTTTCCAGTGAGTTTCTTGTTCTCATTTTACTATTTTAAGAGTGCTGGTCACTCCCAGTGTTTCTGTAAGACGGGATCCGGTTCCCGGTGGCTGACAGTTCTCGTGGCGGGATGCTTTTCCTAAAACGGTCTCCAAAAACTGTTTTTTATTCNTATTTAGCTCCACTGTATTTATCTACAAAATACCATTTCAGTGGAGTCAGGCCAATAAAAGAAACAGCTTACTAGAATTTCAGTTGACTTTGTTAAAGGAAATTATTTTAAATTAATGTGGCTTCTGGACTGCTGCCGTTTCTGACCTCAGAACACATATTCCTTCTAATTTCTGCTGTGAACATTTGTTTATTTAAGTGAAATTCCAGCTCACGAATGTCGACCATCACGGAGTCTCAACCTCCCCGCCACTATTTTGTCCTTTGTCTAAACAAGGGCAGCCGCACGCCGCTGCATTAGCATGTGCAGACACACCGTGCCCTTCAGTGAAGTCATCTATGTATTTTTGGTAAGATCTTTAACAACTTCCACACCCGGCCATGAAATAGAACAAGGCTGTTTTGTTTTCAGACAGTAACAATTTCATCTCTGGTTTACTAGATGGCGCTCAAAATATTTTTCCATATGTTTTTCACAAAGAGAACTTGACATCANTGTGGTTTACCTTGACCAGTGAATGCAGGCTCTTTTCACCAAACATGTCCCAGAGGAAGGTCAGGTCCTCCTGGCTATCCACATGTGGCTGCAGCTGGGCGGGCAGAGCAGCCAACAGCTCATACAGACCTATAAAATGAAAATAAAACACAAAGTGTAATCTTAGGGTGATCTCATTAATTTCACTGAAGGTGTATGTGTAAGTGACGGCTGGAACATGTCATTTTTACTGGATTTGTATTCTGGGCCATCAAGCAAAACAGTTCTCTCAAGAAGCAGAGGAAGTGTTTTGATTTTTAAATTCCAAAGAAGTATATATTAACAGGATAGCTTTTTTTTACCTTTCACACTTGTCCACATTTTACAGTCATGCAAGTTTATATAACCCAAGACAGAAAATGTGTACA
>LZPO01075871.1:90936-103604 GCA_001675575.1 Neotoma lepida
TACAATGCCTTCCTCACTTTTGGTACCACTTTTAGAATTAGAACATATCATTTTTACCTCCGGGCAAACTGTGTGAGATCCAACTTATTCTCCTTCACTGTGTGATACTGCCACTGCAAACTGTATTCTGCTGGCTGGATTTTTCCTTCTCACTTGGGTGCATGTTTCATTATCTCTACAATGAAACCATTTAACTATTTTTTAAAGTATCTTTAACATCTGCAAATATAAGATTCTCCTTTAAGAAACCAGAAATATCCTACAGCTGCCTAAGATCATGCCGGGGCAGCAGACAATGAACACCCTACCGGTGCACAGGTACACGGAGCCCAAGAAGCCAACCCACCCTGTAATCTCTTTGTGGGCANGTAGCTAAAACTCAAAGTGGGTAAGTGCCACTGGAGACTCCCACATGGGCTCTTAAGAAGCCCATGACAGAAGCAAAACTCAGCAAATGAAAACCACAGATCAAGGGCAGCCTCCTCCTGCTGCAGTGTCCTGCCAGCGCCCTCTACTGACAAAACTTACCCTTGACAGTAGCCAAGGAAAAGCACATCAAGGTCTCATCAATATCCAGAGCAGACAATGAAATCTGCAGCTGCGGCTGAGGGGTAGTTAAATGTTAACTGGATTCATCTATAGACTGATCTAAGTGTGCGTGTCTCTTTCTTTGGGGGATGGACTGCCTTTCTGCTTTTTCACACTGGGATATAATTAAAATTACTGATGAGTAAAAATTGAGGCTTTATTAAATTGAGGCTTTGTTTGAAAGAGAAACCTATTAAGTCAAAGGCTTGAGTTGACAATGTTTTTGTATTTTTATTACATTTGCTTATGATGCTCGAGAGAGGGGAGGGAGAGAGAGAGGAGAGCAGAGGGAAGAAGAGAGGAGAGAAAGAGAGGGAGGGGGAGAAGGAGGGGGGGAGGAGGAGAGAAAGAGAGAGATACCAAGACCAAGCAGAGAAACAGAGAGTGCTCTCTCGTGCCACAGTGCATGTGTGGAGACAGAGGACAACTTGCAGCATCTGGTTCTCGCCTTCCATCACGTGGGTCCTGGGACTGAATTCAGGCCATCAGTTACTGTGTCAAGTGAGCCATCNCAAGGGCCCTGCTTGCCTGTTTTCAACAGCATGCAAACCCTGAACCCAACATCTCAGTTGGGAGAAATGAATTAAGCCTACGTTCTAACTTAAACATACAATGAATAGTTTCGCAATGACTGAATTTTACATGTCACCTTGACTGGACAACGGGGGTCCCCAATCACTCATAGCACAGTAGTAGCTCTGGGGGTCCCCATGAGGGTGCTCTTGGGAGAAATACACATTTGAATCAGAGACTCAGTACAGATGAACCTCCTGTCCCCAACCACGTGTCCAGGCACCATGCAGAGGGAGAGCCAATTCCCTTTCTGTCTGAACTGGTAAAGCCACCTTCTCGTGTTCGCACCCAAACACAACAGCTCCTGGCTCTCTGAACTTCAAGCCCCAGTGCTTATACCAGCACCCCAATCCTCACCACAGTGCTAGTTCTCAGGCCTTAACAGTTGGACAGTGACCTACACTACTGGCTCCTCCTTCTCAAGCCTTGATTAATCACAGCAGGGTCCCCTGGGTTTCCAGGATGCAGATAGTGGCCCATGGGACTTCTCGGCTTCTGCGATAGAGGGGATTGATACCTGTGATTTCCTCTTATGATGTGTATGTACACATACAGATAGACATACAGATCCTATATTGATTGTGATTCTTAGAGAACATTTATCCAACTCTTTCCGATCAAAATAACACGCGATTTAAACTTCTTCACAAATGTGTGGTAGTTATGAAAGAAGAAAGATCATGGTTTCCTCTCATTAACACAACAAATAGAAGCTGGGGTTATACTGCATTGACAAAGCGCTTGCCTAGCATTTGTGAAGCTTGTGTTTGACTGTCAGCATTGCAAAAGTAATTAATAACAATTCCAAAACATGGGAAACACCACAGAGAACGGCATGAGCTACGGAAGGTGTTCAGAATCACAGGGTTGACTGCAGATAGACACTAAGATTTTAAACAGGTCACTGGCTCCTGCTGTTTGCTAATGAAATCTTGCAACCTATTCCCTCCTTTCCAGAGCACTGGATATGGCAAATTCCAATATACTAATGAGAACACTCTCAGTACAACATCAAATGGATCATTCTGCGAGCCAAGGTGCTAAGCCATTCCCTGTGGGCCACAGTCTTTGTTTACTTATATGATTGGATTTAAATGTGTTGGCATTGGCTTCATTAGCCATGATTTAAACCTGCCTCTTTTCCTTAAAGATTAAAAACTACATGGTTTCAGCCACTGAANTGTTGGACTGGACTTAAATATGCTGTGANTATCTTCCCTGTAGCAATGTTCTATAAAATGCCAATATCCATCATTATCCTTAAAGAGAAAGGACTTACCTGTCTAGGCAACAATTTCTGGTTCAAAATCAGGTTGAGGTTTGCCATGATCTGGGCAGTGCAGCTGACAGAGGCTAGTCAGCACTGAACACACAGGTCCAAGTCAGCTGATGGTCATTCAGCACTGAACGCACAAGTTTAAATCATGAAGCATCAACGTTTAGAACAGCAGTACTGTGAAAATAAACTCGTGTTGTTCCACAATCCTTTTTCCTTTAGATCAGACACAGAGGCTGGGGAAGGCAGGAATACTGACCTAACTCATAAAAACCGTAATTATGATGAGCGAGTGTTTCGCAAGAAGTTGCAACACGCTCACCAAGTGTCATCACCTTGGTTAATAGGATCTTTTAACATTTTAAGTTAATTAACCACTAGAATATATCAGAGGTCTCTTTTAAAAGACATGGTGCCAGTATATAGCCCAAGCTGGCCTCAAAACTCATAATTTACCTGCCTGTCTCCATCTTCAGAGTGCCGGGGTTATGAGCGTGCACTCCCACAGATCTGGGGAAACCAGCAAAGTGGGCCAAGAATAGCATGACAGTCGTAGAGGCAGGGAGAGGAACAGCACCGAAGAGGATGTGAGGTAGAGAAGAGCAGTTCAGGGGCTTCTGAAGCTGCCACTGAGGACGGGGGGCTGGTAAGGTCTAGACAGGCTGACTTTGAAATAGCCCTGGCAGCAGGTAAACACACAGTGGACCTAGACATCAGGGGAGTAACAGGACAGAATAGGCTANAGAGTCACACTTGGGACATAAAAGGCATCTAAATCCACAGTCCTGGGTAATACTCCAAGGGTATCAGGCTGAAGGCACAAAAGCAGCCCACCTCCCCAAGATACAAAATGAGAAAGAAGGGGGGACACACAACCACTCAGAGAGGAGGACCAGGGGTTGGAACCCCAAAAACAAGCCTAGGAAGAATCAACATTCCACCCTACAAACACAGAGACAAGAAGAATGAAGCCTGGCCTCTGGATTGAACTGACAGAGCAGACTGAAGGAAGGAGGCTAAAATCAGGAAGAGACATGGCAGAGATAGTAAACACAAGCAGCCCTTAGAAGTTCCAGCACAAAAGAAGACTGTTACTTGTAAGTGGANACAGGTTTGGTTTCTGCTTTTTTTTAAGATAAATAAGATCCAGGCCTAGGAGCACAGACCTGTAATCTCAGCTACTCAGGGGGCTGAAGGGAGCTGATTAGATGTTCAGNATCAGCGTGCACTATGGAGTGAATTCAGGGCCAGAGACTGGTCTCAAAATCAAAGGAAAGAAGGGTGGGGATGTAGCGTGGTGGTCAAGCACTTGTCTAGAATGTGTGAGGCCTAGATTCAATGTCCAGTNACCTAGGAATGATCAAGTCAGCACATGTATATACTAACAGCAACGAGATGGCACAGCAGGAAAAATCTACTAGAGATTTTGCACCCCAGTGAGTGTATCTAGATAGATCTAGGCACAGGTCCCATACACAGGAGAAAGGAAAACTAGGTAGGGCTGGCTTTCTNCAGCTCTCTGCTCTCCAGAGGATGACAGCACATAAGAGAGCATATTTGGAGGAGAAACCATGGTCATTCCTTTGTGTTTGTGACAGTATTTTCAGTCAGCAGGGTCATCTGCTGAAAGTAAGCCAGCAGAGAATGGCTATAGTTTTAAAAGGTAAGACAGAGTGGTCTAGCCAATTTATACCCAAAAAGTATAAATTGATATATATTATTCGCAAGATGGTCATATAAGTTTGCAGTCCCTTTGATGGAGAAATTCACCTCCATTCCCTAATCACTGCAGTCCTAAGTAGACAGAGGGTCAACCTGCAGGATCTATGTGGACCTGATACCCATGTCCAGCTTGGAATACATGCAACAGACAAATAAATGTCCATTCAAATGATTCNGTCCTCCTGGGTCTANACAACTGACTTCTACAGAGATGGCAAAGAGCAGCTCACTGGANACAGGATCATTGCTTCATGAGCATCAACAGTGGCGTCCCCATTCTGTGGGGCAAACTGATACTTAGAAAATCCTGGCTATCTTCAGAAATACTGAAAATAGCACTATAATTCATCTCAAGGAAAATTACTTTAATAGATCTCAGTTAGGGGATTTTAGNTTTAGTTTTCTCAGCAATTTTTTCTAAAAGTTCTTAATATAATTAACATATTCATAAGAAAACTGTAGAAAATTCCCACTTCAAGTTTCTTATTTACTGTTTCAATGTGTTGATTTTTTTTCATCTTCCATTTCAAAGGCTACATTAATTTTAGGAAAGAACTTGGGATCTGAACCACAACAAGACTATCATTCATATAAGGATACAATGTATTCCAACAGCATCAATCAGGAACTTACACAAGAGGCTAGANGAACAGCTCAGTCAGTAAAGTACTTATGAGTTTGATCCCCAGAGCCTACTTACAAATGCTGAGTGTGGGGCCTGTCTTTGTAAGTCCAGTGCTGGCTAGGGAGCTGGAGACAGGTGGAACTCTGGGCTCACTGGCCAGTCAGCCAATCTAGACTAACTGGTGAACTTCAGGCCAATGAGAAAGCCTGGACCAAAAGAAGTAAACAGCCTGCTTGAGAATGACTCCTGGGGTTTTCTTCTGGTATATACACACACACACACACACACACACACACACTCACATACATTTCCCATGCACACACATGTTGTGGAATAATCTTTTTGTACACTGTGAAGATGTGTCTTTGCCAAGGAGCCTTCTGATGGGTTTATAAAGAGCTGAATGGCCAATAGCTAAGCAGGAAGAGGTTAGGTGAGACTTCCAGGCAGAGAGAGAAGAGGAGATGAATCTAGGNGTGGGAGGGATGCCAGAGGTCACAGAGAGGAAATAGAAGGTACGAGATGGAAGAGAGGTAAAAAGCCACAAGGCAAAAATGTAATTAATATAAATGGGTTAAATTATAAGAGCTAGTGGGACAAGCCTAAGCTATAGGCCGAGCTTTCATAATTAATAATAAATCTCNGTGTCTTTTTTTGTGAGCTGGTAGCCTAGAAAAATCCATCTACACACATACATGCACATTAAGGGGAAAAACAATTTATCCAACTAACAATTTTACCAACCAAATCACAAAATGGTGATGGTGATGACGAATCATGAATGACAAAGAGTCATTNGGTANGAACAACTTTATTATTANAATAATCTTCTCCACCAGTAAGGTGGGAATGGGAAGACAGGAACTGGCGAGAATGCAAGAGGAAAAGTGCCCAGCTGCCATGCTTGTCTAACGACCAGGAACCATCTTTTTTCATCAAGATGACTATAAAGTCAGGACGAGCCATCTGGTCTACATCAAAGCAACCCACAAGCCGGGCAGAAAGGAAAGACTGACTTCCAAAGCACTAGTGGTCTAGAAAACCCAAAGAAATTACACAGCAAAACACATGAGCTGGGGTTTCACCAGCATATCTTGCATGGAGGTGATTGATTTCTGCTTATGTAGACTAGATGCCTGGATGAAAGTAATATCCANCATGTAATGTACACAGGAGGCCTGAGCAAAGCAAGGAGCAGACACGAGAATGACAATGCAGCTAGCCTCAAGTCTGGATGTAGGGAGGGGACCCCAAGAATCCAAGAGAAAAGTGTCTGGGTTCAAATGAGACAGGGATGTTTGGAAGGTGTCTGGGAGCAGGGAGCAGAGTGTAGCTGGGGACAGAGAACATGAAGCAACATGATTCTAGAGTCTTCAGCATAAAGGACAGTTGTCACACCAACACAGTCTACTCCATTGTTAAACCTCTACCTTGAACAACAGGGAGTGTGAAGCAAAGATGCAGTTTTATGGGTTCTATGTAATGTATACTGACATATTTATTTTAATCTTAAATCTTGATTTCAAATACTTTTTAAACTAATAGAGGCTGGTAGTGTTAGTGCATGCCTGTAATCCATCACTCAAGAAGTGGAGGCAGGATGAACCGGCANTCAAGGCTAGCTTTGGCTACATGAGTCACTATCTCAAGAAACAAACAAACAAAGGGGGGGGCTGGGAAAATAACTTAGATGGTGACGACCTGAGCTTGGTCCCCAGAATCCACATAAAAAAATGTAAACTGTGATGTCATACATTTGATATCTCAAGGCTGTAGAGGCCAATATAGGCGAACCCTGGAGCTCACTGGCTGGCCAGCCAGCCCAGCCCATAAGCAAGCGCCAGATCAGTGAGCAAGTTTGTCTTTAAACAGGAAAAAAGCAGACAACACCGAGAAATGACATCTGAGGAATGACACCTAAGGCTGAACTCTGGTCCCCAGTGCACACATACTAAGCACACAGACACCCAGAGAATATCTAACATTCCTTCTCATTCCCTCTCTGTTGCTTTGTGTGTGTTTGTACATATATGGGTGCACACATGCCTGTGGCAGCCAGCAGTGGACATCGATCAGGTGTCTTCCTCAATCTACCTAATTTTTTAAGACAGAGTCTCTCACTGAACTTGTAGCTCACTGTTTGGCTAAAATGACTGGCTAGAAAGTTCCAGAGGTCTGGCTGTCTCCATCTCCCCAATACTAGGATTACAGATTTGTGCCACTCTGCTATTAGTTGAGCTGAGGATCCATTCCTGCATGGGCTGACCCTCATTCCTGCATGGTGGGCACATTACTGCCAGAACCATCTCCCCAGCCCTCTACAGCACTTCTTAAGAAAATAAATCTAGGGCACAGCCAATATAAAAGGTGTCATTGTACATATCACAGATGCTCTGAAAATCTAAGGGAAAAGATGACAAAGCATAGACCACAGCCTCATAATATGAACTATAAATTATTTAGAATAATTCATTTCTACTGCTTTTCACTATATTTGGTCAACTATAACTTACTGCTAACTAACCCAAAAGAAATGAATTTAATGCTAAAACNTAGCACTGATTCTCAAAACAATNACAGAGCTCAAAAGAAAAATGCTAGAAAATGCAGAAGCATGAGGAGGAATATTCCAGCTCCAGGAAGCTGCTTCTGTAAAAATACAACATTCTGTACAAGACAGTAGTGGCTCCCTGGAGAATAAATGGCTCCGAGTTTGATGAAAGTGTCCCTGCAGTGAACACTTCACTCCGTTTGCAGACTCCAGATGCTCCACATTCCTGACATCAGGGTGGAAACATTTACTGGTAGTCTAGAGAAATTTAATGCCATCATTCTTGTCATATCCCTCATAGCTTCATTACTAGCTCGAGTCTGGGGAAGCTATAAGCCTATGCTAAATGAGAAAAAGGGTGTCCTGTGTGTTCAGCCGCCCTGGACACNAGAAGCAACCGAAACGTTTAGAAAGTACTTAGCAAAAGGCTTGGCAAACAGGAACAATTATGGATTTGCTTTTTTCTTAGTTTTGATATTTGCATTCTACCCAATACGGACAGGCAGTGAACCAAACCATTTCACTATAACCTGGGGCTAATAACCACTAAAGAACGCATATCAACGCCCAGAACAACACTGTTAAATTTTATGGTATTAATAAAATGGGACACCAAGTAAATTTTCCACTTTCTTAAAGGTAAAATAATCAGCACTATTTAGTGCCATTCCTAATGGGCCTCAATTTTTCTCATTTAAAGCATGGTTTATTTCCAAAAGTGCCTATATGACTAAAATACTTGAATTCAACAGAAACATTCTCCTCATTACACTATCCCTCAACTTCAAACAACATTAAAGCATTTGGCACACTGAGATTTTTAAATATGCAGAACAACTTAAATAATCCCAACATTGTAGCTTGGTTAATAACAATAATAGGCAATTCGTTCAATTACCNCGGAGTCTATAAAATCAGGGTAAGTTAACAGAAAGCAAGTGCATACACTCACACAGAACTTTCGTGTTTAGGAGCTATCTCTATGCTTTAAGAGGTTCCTGTTTGTAATTAACTCCAAGTCAGTAGCCTGTGGCTTTGCACAAAGTATCCCATTACCACCAAAGCAAGCATAATAGAACTTGAATTTTTTTTTAGCAGTGTTCACAGAAAAGATACAGGCATAGAAAAGTAAAAACGGCTTCTAGAACTTCCAGATTATTGTCAGTAGCCACTCTTTAATCATTTACATTCTATCAAACCAGTTACTGAGCCAGTGGGGATGGAGTAAGTTGGGCATAGAAGTGGTGGGGTTTGACAGAGAAAGTCCTTCGTAGGCTCATGCACAATGCCTGGTCACCAGTTGGTAGCACTGTTTGNGGATGTTTTGAAGGTTTGGTTTTGTTGGTGTCACTGTCACTGGAGGCAGTCTTCTTGNGTCTAAAGACTCCCCACCATTTCCAGCGGTTCTCTCTGCTTCATGTTAGTGGTTGAAACATGAGCTCTCAGCTCCTTGCTTCTGCAGCCATGCCTGCCGCCTNCTACTGTGATTCCCCTGCCATGGTGGACCCTTATCCCTCTCTAGTCATAAGCCCAAATAAACTCTGTCTTCTATAANTTGTTTTGGTTGTGGTGTTTTACCATAGCAGTAGAAAGTAGCTGAAACATCATATTTGCTATTTATGGCATGATAGGGCTTTTTCANTCTATTTTGAAGCTTACTGTTAATTCAAATTAAATATAACATATAATTAGACCAGATAAAGATGAAGTGGAGCTGTATCATGCATCTGTACCCTCAAAGGCTTATGAATAAGTATCAAGTGCAAGAAAATCTTCTGGCAGANCACAGGGGATGGGACCATCTTTAATGCTTCTCTCTTCAGGCATTGTCCTGAAATATCCTTCACTATGTCCCCAAGAAACACCTGTTAGCCAGCTATGCACAGTGTGAATTNCTAAGACACTTCCTGTCATCCAAAAGAGATCAAGACCCATCGTCATCAGGGAAAGATACTGTTGAGTAGTAAAAACTAAGGTACTTCCATACATGCATTTTAAAATAAATAATCTATGCTGTAAAAATGTCTTATTTAGATTAAAAATAACAAATCAGTGATTTACACCTAAAAACAGACAAGTTGATGCTTCCTAACCTTTCTGCCCACACTCTTCCCTAAACAGATGAAATTTTGCTTTCAAGAGAACTCGTAGCTACCTGGGAATGCAAATTCTTTCTTNTCAAAAGGTCAAAAGAGTGGCTGGGAAAGCTAAGGCTANATAGAGCTGAATAAAGAATAAGGTGCTGTTTCAACTCAGTTAGGCAGTGAGGGTGCTTTCTACAAAGGGCACCAAAGTCTGGGGTTTCAGTCTGAATGAATGTGGTCCACTAAGCTAGACGCCTCCATACTAAAACCAGCCATCTCACTACATCCAAATCGTGTCATGAAAATTCAGTGTAAGAGACATTTGTGTTATGCAGGGATTAAAGGAGGGACCTTTAATCCCACTACTCAGGAGGCAGTTTGAGATTGAGGCCAGAGACCTGTCTCAAAGGTCGGGGTGGGGGTGGTGAATAAAAGCAAAGTCTTTCCAGTCCCTTTAAATCCCTAACTTGTCAAGAAGAAACAAAGCAAACATGCCAACTTTACACATTCTGAATTGTGCTAGTATTTTTTACAAAGAGAAAGAAAAAATTACTTTGTAATACTTAAGGCTATGACCAAGTAAAGCCTTGGAGTTTGCTGATCAAGTAAGCATTATATGTGCAAACCATGTACCTAAAACTTGACTAAAAAAAAAAAAGTCTACCAAGATACCTCTTTCATTTACTTCGGAAGACTTCTTAATGGTTAACTTCATTCAGTTGGTGCTCTTTATTTGATCCTTTGTATATGTATGATGTGTGTGCACGTTTGTGTGTGTGAGTGCATGTGGTTGTGTACCATGGTGCCTGTGTAGAGATCAGAAGACAAATTTGGGAGTCCATCCTGGCCTTCCACCTTGTTGTAGACAAAAATCTCTTGTTGTTTAAACTGTGTAAGCCAGGTCACTTCACCCTCAGGCTTCTGGGGACTCACCTGCCTCCCACTCCCATCTAGCCATAAAAGAAATGGGATTAGCTACACACTACTGCACCTAGTTTTATAGGGGCTCTGGGGGTTCAAATCCAAGTCCTCATCCTTTCCTGGCAACCACTTTACCCACTAAACCAACTCCTCAACCCTTCTCTTTTAAAGNAACTTACTATAGCATATTTCCTAAGTAGGACCTGCTGAGGAGGCAAGAATGGCCACTTTCTAATTCATGNCTGTGAGGAAATCACACAGGAAAATAGATCAATTCTTGCTTCTTAGGGTGTGGTCTGTTGTGTATGGGGAGTCCCCAGTGCTCACAAGGTCCACAAGCTGCTTTCACTGGGATTTTAGCACTAGTAAAGAAGAGTAGATCATGCAGTCAGATCTGCAACAAGGGGAAGCAGAGTGGATCCATGCAGGATGCATGCATGTGTCGGAAAAAANTTAGTGAATCTTAGTAATTTGTACAATGTGTAGTAACCAATTTAATGATAAAAATGAAAGTTGTGACAGTAGTATTGATAATGGAAAAAGTTAGTCCTATCATTGTTGCATGAGGGTATACGAAGTATGGGAACCATGGCTGCACCAGCTGCCAACCCACTGATCAGCAGTCTAGCCTGGGCTCATCTGGCTGACAAGGTAGCTATACCTTCCCTCAGGCTCCACATATGTTGCTTAATGAACCTGTGTGCTTCATGAAAGAGGACACCCTTCCCAACAAGAGGAAGTTGGTTCTCTGATCAAAGGCATGTGAGTGATTAGCCTCCTCCCCACAGAGCCAAACAAATCCCCCAGGCTGTGCAAGTGCTTGTCAACACTCTTCAGATAACATCCACTCATCATGCTTACTATTGTGTATGCTTGGGAAATTAACACTTCACACAACCACAGCTATAGAGAGCCACATATCCTACTGACTGAAATAGAGCAAAGACTTAGAATGAGTTCAGGAAAGCAACAAATAGTAATTAGAAGAGTAATGCAACCACAGAGGTCTCCCAGATGCCTTTTTCCCCACCACAGAGAACAGCCAGGACGCAGCTACATGCCTGGAAACCTTACTCTGCTATGGAAGCAAACTGAAAATTGGAAACACGATGCAGTCAGATGCAGTCAAATGCAGTGCACACACACACACCCCCGAAAGCTACTGGAAGAAAAGCGCACCCAAGTTGAGACTTGATTTTCCACAATGAAATCCACCATCAAGGGAAAAAGTCATTACATGTAGCTTTGGGGTTTAGTTTGGTTTATTTTTATTTCTTTTTTTATGTTTTATTTTGGACAAGGTCTCACTATGTAACTCTTGCTCTCACTATGTAACTCTTGATCATCTGGCTTGTTTTTTGAGATAGGATCTTGCTATGTAGCACAAGTTGGCCTCAAAGTCACGCTCTTCCTGCCTCAGCTTCCCAAGTGCTAGGACTTCAGTATGCTGTAGCACATCTGACCAGTCCTTGAGGACTAGTTTGTTTTAAATGAACAGTAACACAGNGTCTTAGTTAGAGTTTCTATTGCTGTGAAGAGACACCATGACCATGGTAATTTTTATAAAGGAAAACACTTCATTGGGGCTGGCTTACAGTTCAGAGGTTTAGTCCATTATCATCATGGCAGGAAGCACGGCAGCATGTAGGCTGACATGGTGCTAGAGAGGTAGCTGAGAGTTCTACATCTTCATCTGCAGGCAACAGGAAGTAAACTGTCCCACACTGGGTGTAGATTGAGCATATATGAGACCTCAAAGCCCGCCCCCACAGTGACATACTTCCTCCAACAAGGCCACACCTCCTCCAAGAGGGCAACACCTCCTAATAGTGCTGCTCACTAGATGTAAAGCCTTCAAATACACGAGTCGATGGGGGCCATATGTAGTCAAATGATCACATGAAGTATTTTCATGACACTGATAGAACAAATAACATCTATTTTTCATGATTTCAAATGACTGCTTTTAGTAGGGAAGCTCACAATGTGTCCAGTATCCTCAATAAATTGAATCTACCACTTCAAGGATAAAAGCATCACGATTTTTGTGATGGAAATAAATTTAATAAGCTTTCCTAACCAGACTCACCTGTGATAGATAACCTGAATATCAGCTGAGAGAAAACAATACTGGCAGTAAAGGAGATCAGGACTAGTTCAAAGCAGAATAAACAGAAGGCAGAGGACAATGCTGTAAACCGTGGTCACAGACAATCAAAGATTTCAAATGTGACATGAACTTAGATGGCAAGACAGCAGGGTTCGGGGTAAAATGGTGCCAGATAGCACTGACTGCAACAAAGAGAGAGGGGTGTGTGTGTGTGTGTG
>LZPO01075871.1:111730-135372 GCA_001675575.1 Neotoma lepida
ATGAGAAATTCTGCAAATCAATTAGAACATGGTAGGACAACACAATGGTGGAGATTGGTTTGAGTAGACACATCCCAGATAGGAAAGTTCATTAAGCAATGGAAATATGCTCCACAGAANGAACAATCAACCGTTATCACTTCACATCCCATGTGTTTCCTATCAGATGACAGCAACTACAAAGATTGACAATACTGAACACTGGCAAGAATGTAGAGGCCAGGATCTCTAATGTGCTCCATACATGGCTAACTGGCCTAACAAGTCTGGAGATCAACTTGACAACATCACTATATGTGTGCATCTTTCCTGCTCAAATAATTACAAAAGGAGCAAAAATCAGACTTCCTTTTACAGCATTGTGGACCATGACATTGTGAAGTCATGTGAAACAGCATGAGTCCACAGATGATGCAGGTGTGCAGGGCAGATATGTGAATAAACACGCATGACACACTTTATACATTCATACACTCCCTGCAAATAGCTCTCCAAGAAACAGCATTTGCTATATACAGTTNCCGAAAAGGGTTGGAGATGTAGTTTACAGTTAGAGTTCCTGCCTAGCATGCACACACAGGGTTCTAGGTTCAGTCCCAAGCACTGTAAGAAGAAAGAAATGGAAGAATATAATCTGCAGCATATGATAAAATCTGTGATTTTTTGTTTGTTTGTTCTAAGAAGAGTCAAACATATGGGTTTTTCTGGTGCCACTGATCAAACCCTGAGCCTCATACATGCTAACCATGTGCTCTACAACTGAGCTACATCTGCACTGTGTGGAACACTGAATGCACACACAACTCTTGAAGAATAGTTAGGATGCTGAGAAAGAAAGTGAGACTAAGCAGATGGGAATGTTTTCACGTTGTCCTTACAAAATTCACTCTTTTTCTCCCTTAGTGAAATAAGCAGAAAGAGGAAAGTGGATATAAGTGCTGTGAGTTTTTCATTAAAAGGCATTTCTAGGGCTGAGGAAATGGATCAGAAGGTAAAACTGCTTTCTGTGTAAGCATGAAGATCTGAGTTTGAATCCCTAGCACCTACATAAAAAGCTAGACAGACATGGTGCATATGTGACTATGTGAGCCCAACACTCTGTGTGTGTGTGTGTGTGTGTGTGTGTGTGTGTTTATGCATTTGCACGCACATGTGGCGAGGAGACAGGAGGACGGATAAGGCTTGCTTGCTGGCTGCCCAACAGCCTAGCCCCATGTTTGGTGAGAGACTCTACTTCAAAGGAATAGGGCACAGGGTGATAGCACAGGCTACCCACATCTCTCTGGCCTCCATATGTGCATAAGAGCACACACCAGAACACACATTTAGATACCACAAATACACACAGCATTTTCCCAAATGACTACACTAAGCACAGACACTAAAGTCAGGCATCTTTCTTCTGTGATGTGGGCNCATGACCACCAGTAAAATTGTAACTTTATTCTCTTGGGGACTCAATGGCAAGATAACATCAAAATGTTGCTAAGCAACATAACATTAGTAAACAGAGCTTCAACGGCACCTGTACAGGAGGTCTAAGCAGGACTCTAAACATCCAATGCATACACCCCACTGTGACTTCCGTGAGTGGACTGACCTGGGAACACGTATGTCTTCCATGCCTGACTCCAACCTTCTGGCACACAGGTTCAAAAACACCAGAAANCAGGTGATGTACGTCANTACATTTCTGCTCTAAATGACATGGCTATGTAGAAAAGTNCTTTATAAATTCCATACCATTCATGCTATTTTCTGTGACCGATAGCTCTCACTTATAAATGCTTATTTTCATCAGCCTCTGAGTCATACACCATTAGCAATACTTTGCCATCAATTAAGCTAACCCAATTTTGGTGAATTGTGAAGTATAAAATATACTGCACAACCACAGTACTTTTTATGGCTAGAAAAATGTTAGCTATAATTACCCTATCACTACAAAAAGTTCAATTATTCATTTTACATAGCGCAACAAAACACAGAACTACATAAAAACTAAAAAGGAAAAAACTCAAAGCAGTTAACTTCCAAATTAACATCTTGAGAGAGAAAAAAACTAAAGTTTAACAGAATTTAACAAAAAATAAAATTTCCTTACAACAAAAAGTAATCCACAGTCCAAGTCACTAGGAGGGGAAATGGCTATAGATGGACAGAGACAGGCAGACTGCACTTGCTGAAAGCACTGAGTGTGCTTGAACTGGAAACAGGACTTCTGCCAGAAGAGCAACTGGAAAGGATAAATGTGGGACCCATGATTGTAATGGCTGGGGTGGAGATGNTTACCTCAGCTGGAAAGAGTATGTGGTCCCTGAGATCAGGACACCACGGCCATCGTGACACACAGGACACTGTTTTCAGTCACATTATGTTGCCACTAAGGAGTCTTAGAACTTCAAGGCGTGGCCTGGGCATGGTGGCACTCACGATGCTCCTAGCCCTTGTGACGCTGAGGCAGGAAGACTGTGACCTTAAAGGCTGCTCTAGATACAAGGAGCAAAAGCCTGTCTCAAACAAATCAAAACAAACACAAAACGCACAGCCTATTTCCCAACCACACTCTTTTTTTTCTCTTTTGTGTTGCAGATTAAATCCAGTGCTCACACACATTAAACACACACTCTACTGGATCTCAGCCCTAGTCCCTCCTCTTACTCTGGACAACTATAAAAAGCATCCAGGAACCCATATTTAAACAGTGCTGATAGCAAGAAGGCTAACAATTGCTAAATTGGGTAAGAAAGGAGATTTTATATACATGATATGGGTTTTGTTTCTAGAGACCTCTGAATCTTATAATTGATGGGATTTGTTGAGTATTCAGATGTGGTTGTTGTTTTTAACATTTACTTATTTATTGTGAGGGTCAGCAGGTGTGCATGGTGGGAGTNTAAAGGTCAAAGGACAACTTTCAGAAGTAAATCTCCTTCTACCATGTGGGTCCCAGGGATTGAACTCATCCGACGTAGCAGCAAGTGCATAGCAACAGTCCATTGTTTAGTTTTAATATAATTTCTTAATAATGCNTAGGGACCTCAGATGTATTTTATCCCTGGTGATAGATTAAGAGAATAAAAAACAGATAAATAAAATAGGAAGCAAGNGGTCCGAAGCAAGTGTGGCAAGAATTTCATGTCTGCTGTTAAATGTATGTGATGGCAGTGTAGATGGGTATTATGGTACTTGCCAGAACATACTTCTCAAATACTTCATTTTAAGCAATTAAATGCACAGTGTTTTTCCAAAAGCAAGACAAGAGTATGGGCACACATCACCACNGCCTGGAGAAGGAAGCAGTCTGAATGTCCTATAGTCCTTCTGTCTAGTTTGGACCTTATTGTGACTGATTTTATGCCTCTCATGTTGGTCACAGAGAAACAAATGTGGTTTATTTGCACCCACAAGCAGCATCACTGGGAGCAATACTGATGTGAGAATGTAGGAAAACTGTCCCCTTGGGTTCTCGTACCCATGTCACCAGCAGATCCTGTGGACAGTGCTGGCATGATGCAGGCTGCAGGTGCGTGGCCGCCCTCCACTCTCTTGTCTCAGGAAGCTCCAGGGAATTCAATGGACTGCAGCCACACTTCGCCCAAGAGTCGTATGTTCTGTTAGCCCCCTAGGAAGAAAAGAAACATTTATACATATTTAAAAAAAGGATCACTAAATCAAACATCCTATAACTAATTCAAAACTCGACACTACATCAGTGAGATCATAATTCTACAGAATTTTTTTCTGCAATGACAGGCTGATATTTAACAGAGGAGTTTCTGGTTTTGATGTGATTTCTAACTGAAAACATGCTGCCCCTGCATATGTCAAGGCTTCTGAAAGACTGTGACATTTTCTTTAGGGGCTGCTGATCAGATGCATCGTGACCTTTCAGAAGATTCTGTACAGTCAGTTCCNCCCTCTCTTACCCTAATTCTAGCTATATTTCCCAATGTGGAACAAAGACTATCTGAGTTACCAGCAAACTACAACTCTGTGTTTCCATAGAGTTCCTTCTAGTACAACAGCTGCAAAGTTCTCNACCGCAGACTGAGCACATCTTGACAAACTTCCTCAGCTAGAAGTACGGCAATGATACAGACTCACAGACGTGGTAGCACCACAAGCTAAATCTTCTTTGAGTAAAAGTTAAGCTGGATGCATCCTGAAAAATACATTGTTTTCAATAACTGGCATAAGTTTATCCCTAACTAAGCAGGGTAGGGGATATAGTGTAAAAGCTGTGCAACGTTAACTCCGGCTTTACCTCTATTCCTGCTGGTTCTGTGATCTCGGATAACTTACTTAATCGTATTAAGCCTGAATTTCCTTATGTGTAAATGAAGATAATAACTTAGAACTGTATAATAATTAAATATACCAAGGCATGCAACAATGCCTTGCACGGAGTAAACAAACAATAAAAGCTGGCTTGTGATAGTTTATTTCTTTAATTCAGGCAACNGAATTGTAAAATTAAAACATAAAAGAAAGCAGCGAGATTACAATTCACCCAGCCTAGCACCTAAGAAAGAGTCTGCCATGTGTTTTGAATTTGGGTCACTACAGACTAACAACGGAAAATACACATCATTTACATTTTTGTTGAAATCATAACTGCACAATGCATTTTAATGCACCCCCTCCATTCCCCATACAGAGAATTCAGTCATTTAAAAGCATATTTAACACATCTTAAAGACAACAAGAGAAACAGACACTGTAAACACTGAGAAACGGCTCACTTCAATTCGTAAAGCTTCTAAATTGCTGATTCATATTACAGAATCACGACAAACGAGCTTGCCAGCTTTTACTTGAGAAAAATACAACTGTTAAATTCCAGTAAAGCCTTCTAAATTAGCATTTTAATTGTCAAAGTGAAAACTGATATTAAAAAACCCACCATCAAACAGACTTTCTTGGACTTGACTATCTGCTGTGATGTCTTACCATCTGCTTTACATTATACCAAAGGCAAACACAGAACACACATAATACACATCCATACAGGGAGAAGTGCTAATTAAAAATAAGGTGGCAGTCATTTAAATTCCAAGTAAAAATGTAACTCACTAAGCTAAAAATTAAAATGAAAGAAGAGGGTAAGCCAGGCTTCACTCGTGCCCAGCTCCCACACTGCTTTTTCTCCAAGAATCTTAAAAAGAAACTTGGCTTTGGTCTCATAAATTATTCTAATCAGGATTAAGATTTAACTACATAAAAATATTCCTTATATAAAGCAAGGGGACAGATGAAGTAATTCAAAGGCAAAAAGAACTCCAGAAAGACCACTGATAATAAAGAATACATTGTTAACAGACTTTGGTTTTACTAACAGAAAAAAAGAAAAAGAAAGAAAACTATTTAAAATGTATAAAGTGTATGCATACATATTTCTAGCATTATAGTAATACTTCTTTATGATGTAAGCAGACAAGGTGCTTTCCATGTGTGTGTATATATAACTTAGCTCTTTAGGCCATAAGAAGTCAGAACTTGCATGGCACAGACTGTCACCATATATACAGAAAAACACATATGCTAGACTTCCCACACCATGCAATCCTGCCCCCCTTGCCACCTAAAGAATTCACAATGTTTCACATTTATGAACTACATATGTCACATAACCNAATTTATACTTCTATCAAAAAAGGTAAAATTTAATAGAATGTGGTACATTCCCATTCCAGACATACTGACAAAACCCTGATACCCTACTTCAAAACATCTGTTTAAGCCAGTGTTACCATACATGAAAAGACTTAGCATTTCTTGTTTTTTTCATAACGAANAGTCAAGGTTAAACTTGTCCAATGCAGTGCATTTATCACAAAATAATAATCTTCTAAGTATACATTATACAACATAATTATCTTCCTAGAATAGAGCAAATATATGAATTTTTAAAAACAGTTTGATATAATCATAACTAGGAAAATGCTCAGCATTTTATGGGATGAAGTAGTGTTGCTGGATTTAACTTTGAAATTGGGTTAAATTTTTGTGTAATAATGTTATTTTCTTTAGCTAAATTGATTGAAAATGCTTTGGAATTCATCAGAACACAGCCGTAATTATTACTGACTGGTGTATGGAACCGATCTACTACAACACAAAAATACCAGCTGGTACAGTATGTCCTGAGAGGGATTACTGGATATTCTTAAATTGAAGTTCAATCCATCTTTCCATAAAAAAGAGAAAGACCTGAATGCCAGGAACATAACAGCAGTATCAAATGCACCTGAGGCATTTACAATACCCAACAGGACCATTATAGCTTGCCTTTAAAGAGGCTTATTTTTGAAATTTCACTATTCCAGTTGTACCTTGCTTCTATATATCACACTGTATCAGGTTTTCCTGGCATTGATCACGTGGAAACAGTGAACTACATGAAGGTCTACGTGCTCACAATGTTCATTTCTACCCTGGCTGTATTCAAAGCTTCTGTGGCACGCCTGACACCTAGTGGCCGATCACAGAAGTGCAAGCCCTTGCAGGATGATGATGATGATGGTGATGATGATGAATCTGTGTGTGTTATGCATTCGAGACGCATGAATGTCACAACACACACGCGGCAGTCCCAGGACAACTTTGGGGATTCGATTCTCTCCTTTCACAATGAGTTACAGGGATCTACCGCTGTTCCTCAGGCTTACACAGCAACNCATTTACTCACTGAGCTATCTTATCAGCCCAAGTAGTTTCTTTTCATTTCTCAGTAAAGCAAGAATTGACTTAATTCATCCAGCAACATAGTACCCTTCAAAATTATTGTTTAATGTGAACACATACGATGAATAAAATAATAAATCAATCNCTACTTGGGGAAGTATTCCAAAACATTTTCCCATATAACAATTATCAAGNGCCTGTTATTTCAGGAGACAATGGCCATGATCAATGATTTCACAGTTATGCTTCCAGTTCCTAATCTGAGCAATGAAATAATCCACATAAGAGTAATATCTACAATATAAATCTAATATCACCAATGTCTAAAGGGCAATTTGAGAAATTCATTAGTTACATTAGTTAATGTAAGCACACTGATATCTGTTAACATAGATGCAAATCTTCAGAAAAATAGTTCTAAGAACATGACAGAGACCAGACAGAGCTACTTGTCACAAATCTGCTGGTAGGGCCCAGGCCTTGAGTGCTTGATGCCCTGTTCCAATTTCCAGCACCATGCACAACCAGGTGAACATAAACAGTCCTCAAAGCGTGTGCGTGGGCCTCTACAATCTCAGAGGCCTTGCCAGAGGGACCCAGGAGATTAGACTATGTTCAGAAAAAAATGCTGAAANGGTATTTCTCTTGTCCACTTTCAACATCCAGGTAAAAGCACTGGTTCCTCGGCATGAATCAGGACCATGAAAGCATAGTCTTCAGGAAGGCAGCATCCAGGTAGAGCCCCACTCAGAGCTCTCTGGGCCTTGTTTCTGAAGTGCATGGTGTATGCAGCAATCAGGAATTACCTTTCACCTCTAGGGGGCAACCAAGGGCAAGAGCAATAGGTTGTATGTTTGGGAAGTCTCATAGACAGCTCTGGGCAACAACTCAAAAAAGGGCTTCTCATGTATGGTGTTGGAGTTTTTGTTAGGTAGTCACTGGCTCCTGGATGGAGAGCTGTCATCCTAGATGAGAAAAATGTGTTAAAACTATATGTATATTTATATACTAAATTACGTACATGGTAGGGTTTTTTGGTAAGTAGTTTATAGTGACTCCTTGTGGCTTTTTCAGCCATCTGTATTGCTATTTTCCCCACCTCCTCCTGCTGTATTTAACTGTATTTAACTATTCCTCCTCCCTAAGGAGCCCCTTTTCCCATCTCCCCTATCAGATCACTGCACCCTGCCATTCCTCCTTACCCTCTTCCCACCTTCGTCTATATTTACCTCTCTAAGGAGCCCCCTTTTCTCATTCCCCTATGATTATTTACATCCTGGTATCTCCTCTCTATTGCTCCCAATCGCCCCCACCCCCCACCACCACTATCCCGACAATGGTTCCAGTTTACTTTCCTGGACTCTGTAGTTACTACCGACTATATACTCACATCTAAAGATTTGGAGCTAGAAGCCTCCAATAAGAGAATATATGTGACATATCTCTTTCTGGGTCTGAGTTACCCTCACTCAGTATGACCTTTCCTAGTTTTATTCATTTACCTGCAAAGTTCATAGTCTTGTTTTTCTTTACCACTGAATAATGTTCCATAGTGTGTGCGTGTGTGTGTGTGTGTGTGTGTGTGTGTGTGTGTGTGTATATATATATATATATATATATATATATATACACACAATATCTATTTTCCAATTCTAGGACATTAGGTTGTTTCCATATCCTAGCTATTGTAAATACCATGGCAATGAACATAGCTGAGCAAGTATCTATGGAGTATGATATTAGGTCCTGTGGNGTAGTATAGTTGGGTCATATGGTAGATTTATTTTTAGCTATTGAGAATTCTCCACACTAATTTCCATAGTGGCTGCATCAGATGGCAACCCCACCAACAGTGAAGGATGGTTCCCTTTCCCCTCATTCCCTCTAGCACTTGTTGGTTGTTCCATTGATCTTAGCCATTCTGAATGGGGTAAAATGAAATCTCCCAGTTGTTTTGATTTGCATTTCCCTAGTTGATAGGGATGATGAATTTTTTTGAGCTATTTCTTAGCCTTTGGTTTTTTTCTTCATCTTCTGAGAACTCTCTGTTCAAGTCCCAGACCCACTTTTCAAATGGGCCGTTTGTTTTTTTGTATTTAGGGTGTGTGAGGGGGGTTGACTCTGTTTTTTTAGTTCTTTGTATATTCTGGGTATTACACCTCTGTCAGATGTATAGTTGGCAATGATTCTCCCCCATTTGACTGGTCTTCTTTTCACCCACTTGATTGTTTCTTTTGCTATGCTAAATATTTTAGTTTCATGAAGTCTCACTTGTCAGTTATTGGTCTTAATTCTTGGGCAAATGGAGTCTTACTCAGGAAGTCCTTCCCTCACCTATATCTTGTAGGGTACTGCCTATGTTTTCTTCTAGCATTTTCAGCGTTTCACGTTTCCATCTTTGAGCCATTTGGGTTTAGGTTTTTTGCAAAGTGATAGACACAGTCTAATTTTACTCTTCTGTATGTGGACATCCCATTTTCCCAGTACCATTTGTTAAGGATGCTTTCTTTTGCCAGCATATTTTTTTTACATCTTTGTCCAATATTAAGCCGCTGAAATTACTTGTATAAATGTTTGGGTCTTTGATTTTGTTCTATTAGTCTCCTTGTCTGTTTCTGTGCCAGTACCATATTGTTTTTGTTANTATGGCTCTGTAATATTGTAATGTAATCCTACAGCATTGTTCTTTTTGCTCAGGATTGTTTTGGCTTTCTGGAGTATTTTGTGGTTCTATATGAATTTTAGGATAGTTTTTTTTTTCTATTTCTGCAAAGAATGAGATGGGAATTTTGATTGGGATTGCACTGAATTTGTTAATAGTTTTTGGTGGAATGGTCATTTTCACAATGTTAATTCTCCCAATCTAGCAGCTGGGATGTCTTTCCCTTTCCTAGTGTCTTTCTCATTTCTGTCTTCAGAGGTTTAAAGTTTTCATCGTGGGGGTCCTTCACTTCCTTGGTTAGGTTTACTCCCAGATAGATTCTTTGAGGTTATTGTGAATTGGACTGTTGTCCATGACCTCCCTTCCTATATGTTTGTCGTTCGTGTTTAGAAAAGATGTTTATTTGTACAAGTTGATTCTGTATCCTGCCATGTTGCTGAATTTGTTTTTTGTTTATCATTTCTAGAAGTTTTCTGGTAGACNTTTTTGNAATTTTGTTGTTGTTGTTGTTTCGTTTTTCGAGGCAGAGTTTCACTGTGTAGCTCTGACTGTCCCAGAACTTGCTTTGTAGACCAGGCTGACCTCAAACTCACAGAGATCCACCTGCCTCTGCCTCTCAAGAGCTGGGATTAAAGGCNTGCACCACCACCACCTGGCTGTTTTTGGATCTCTAATGTATAGTATTGTGTCATCTGCAAATAGGAATAGTTTGNCCTCTTTTCTTAGTTGTAGCCCTTTAATTTCTTTCTCCCGCTTTATTGCTCCAGCCAGTTCTTAGACTACAGTGTTGAAAGGGAGTGGAGATAGAGGACATCCCTGTTTCATTCCTGACTTCAACTGGATTGCTTCAGGTTCTTCTATATTTAGGATCATGTGGCTGTGGGTTTCCTATACATAGCTTTTATTATGCTGAGGTATGTTCTCTCTACCCTATATTCTCTAGGACTTTTATCATGAAGGTATGTTGGATTTTGACAAAGACTTTCTTTGCATCTATTGAGATGATCATGTGACTTTTTTCTTGCCTCTAAGTCCATTTATGTAGGTTATCACATTTATTAGAATACAATAGGCTTCCATATGTTGAACCATCCCTGCATTTCAGGGATAAAGCCAACTTGGTCATAATGTAGAATCTTTTGATGCATGTCTGTATGTTTGTACGTGTTTTATTGAGTATTTTTGAGTTTATATTTATTACAGATGAGCACAGTTTGGCCTGTAGTTTTCCCTTTTTGTTGTGTTTTTACTTGGTTTGGGTAGTAGAGCAACACTAGCTTCTTAGGAGTTTTTGAGTGGTCCTTCTGTTTATATATATCAATAGCCAGGCCTTCTTAATCTATTTAATACATACATATATATTAATATATACATATTTAAATAGATTAAGAAGGCCTGGCTGTTGATATTCTTTGAATCATTGGTAGAATTCTGCTGTAAATCCATCTGGTCCTAGCCTTTTTTTTCCCTTGAACTAAAGGCCTTTTTATTACTATTTTAATCTCATTTGTTATAGATCTGTCATAGATCTCTTTAGATTGTTGAAGTCTTGGTTTCATTTTGGTGATTTAGCTACCTCTAAAAAATCATCCACTTCTTTTAGATTTTCCAGCTTCATTGAGTACAGGTTTTCAAAATATCCCCTTATTCTGAATTCCTTTAGTGTCCACAGTAATGTTTCCCTGTTTGTTCCTAATTCTATTCATTTGGGTCCTCTCTTTCTTTTGGTTAGTTGGGCCAAGCTTCTGTCAATTTTGCTTGTCTTCTCAAAGAACAGCTCTTAGATTTGATTCTTTGTATTGTTTTCTTTGTTTCTATTTTGTTGGTTTGTCCTTCTTTTTCCAAATTTTTGAGTTACATCATTAAACCATTTATCTGTGATGTGTTGTTGTTGTTGTTTTAATGTAGGCACTTAGAGCTATAAATTTCCTAGTAGGACAGCTTTCAATATTCCAGAGGTTTTGTTGTGTTTTCATTTTCATATCATTCCAGAAAGTGTTTAATTTCCTTCTTGATTTCTTCTTTGATCTAGTCATTGTTTAGTAATGAGTTATTTAATCTCCATGAGTTTGCATATTTACTTGAGGTGTTTTTTTTGCTGTCTATTTTAAGTTTTATTGCATTGTGGTCAGATAGGATCACAAGTGCATAACAAGGAGTGACTGCAATCTGTTTGAAGTTTTAAAGGTTTTTTGGGGGGGGTTGTTTTGTTTTGTCTCAGGATGTGATCTATTTTAGAAACAATTCTCTGCTGCTGAGTAGAATGCTTGTTCTTTGGTATTTGAATAGAAAATTCTGTAGATATCTGTTCGGTCCATTTGATGCATGATGTTTCTCTGTTTATTTTTTGTCCAGATGACCTGTCTATTGAAGAAANCAGAGTATTGAAATCACCTACTCTTAATNGATTAATGTTAATCTGTGTCATTAACTCCAGTAATAGATTGTTTATGAAANTGAGCACCCCTGAGTTTGGTGCATATATGTTTAAGATAGTATTGACTCAGTTAACTATTCCCTTGATAGAATGAAGTGTCCCTCTTTATCTCTTCTGATTAGTTTTAGTTTGAAGTCTATTTCATAAGAGAATAGCAACATCTGCTTATTTCCTGGTCCCATGTGATTGGAGGACTTCTTTCCATCCTTTCACTCTAAGGCAGTACCTATCTTTAGAGCTAAGATGTGTTTCTTGTAGGCAGGGGATAGATGAGATTTGTTTCTTGATGNATTCAGTCAGTCTGTGTCTTCTGATTGAAGAATTGATGCCTTTGATATTTAAAGTTATTACTGAAGTGATGTGTTAATTGNGGTCATTGTATTGTTGATTTTCAGTGATATGTTTGTATTCTCATTGGTATTTTGTGTTTTGATAATTATGGTTTCGTATTTATTACCACAGTCTCTCTGCTATGTTCCTTCCTTTCTTCTTTCTTTCCATTTCTTCCTTTCTTTCCATTCTGAAATAATGCTTCCTGTATCCTCCTTAGGTTTGTTTGGTTGGTTGTACATTTTTAGGCTGTTTAAGTCATGGAAAAAAATTTCTTTCTCCTTCAATCATAGCAGATGGTTTTGCTAGGTACATTATTTTAGGTTGGCTGACAGTCTTTTAGGATGTGGAGTGCACTGTTCCAGGCCCTTCTGGATTTCAAAGTTCCCACTGAAAAAATCAGCTGTTGTTCTGATGGGTTTTCCTTTATATGTGACTTGCATTTTTTCTCTTGCACCTTTCCATACCTTCTTTGTTATGTACACTTAGTGTTGTAACCATGAGATGCCATTGGGGATTTTCTTTCCTGGTTTTTTCTATTTGGTGTTCTGTGTGCTTCTTGTATGGGTATACATATGTCTTTCCATAATTTGGGGAAGTTTTCTCCTGTGATCTTATTGAAGATCTGGTCTATGCCATTGACTTGGGAGTCTTCTCCCTCATCTATGTGGATAATGCAAAGGTCTGGGTTTTTTGTGTTTTTTTCCCACAGTGTTCCCCATTTCTTCTGCATTCCTTTCCTGTGTTTTTATTTTTATTTTTTTCATGTTCCTTGCTTATTTGGTCTGGATCCTCTATTTTATCTTCAAGACAAGATATTCTGATATTCTGACAGAAGCGTCTGATTTATGCTATTTGTAAGGCTTTCCCTTGAGGTCTCCAGTTGAGTAATTGGGTTTTTCAATTCCATCTTCACTTCAGCTTGAGTCCCCCTTGGTGTTTCTATCTTCTGACTGAGTTCTGGTCTCAACTCTTGGATTGTCTCCATCATTTTCATCAGCCTCATGTTTGTGTTTTCTCGGGCTTCACTCAGGCACTTGTTCTCTTAGGCCCTTTCTCCTTGATTTCATTGAGGTGTTTCATCATGTCTTCTTTAAGCTCCTTGAACTCTTTGAGGAGGTTTATGACTTTTCCTTTAATTTCTGTGTCCTGNGGTTCATCTAGGTAATTCTCACTGGCAAGCTTTTCTACAGGACTGATAGGTTTTGAAGAGAAAATACTGGCTTGTTCATTCATACTGCTGNTATTCCTACAATGAGATATGGGCATGTTGATTTCCTTTTTTAGTTTTGAGTTTGTTATGAATGGAGCAGTGTGGGGGAGAAGGAAAGANATAGGGGCAGGTTGGGTCTAGAGGTTAGAAGTGGCTTGGGTGGAACGAAGCCAGGTGGGCAGAGGGGGATGGGCTGATATACAGGATGTGCCTTCTGCAGTGTGGGGTAGATAGGTTTGAGTGGGAAGTTTAGATATGATATGGCATGGAAATGTCCGTATGGCAGTTGGGTAGGGAGGATCCTGACTCAAGGCTAGAGCTCCTGATTGCTGGGTCCAGGCTAAATCTGGTAGATTATGGAAAAGGCATGGCTGAAGAGGTCAAGTGTATTCACCAGGCTCAAACCCTGGAGGAGGACTCGGCATGTCTGAGTATGCAGTGGGGTGGTAGAGGCAGCACAAAGGGTCCTGTGGGTGGATGAAGGCAGGGTGGGTCCTGGAGGAAGCCTAGATGTTGGCTGCAGAGGAGGAGAAGGTGGTGGGACTAGGCTGGAATACAAGATGCAGGACTCTGGAGAAGCCTAGAAGTCAGGTGCTGAAGGGTGCAGGTGGCCAGACTAGGCCTGAGCACTAACTGTGGTGTCTGGACTAGTTTATAATAGCCTTTTTGAATGGGCTATCTCACGACAGAAATCAAAGTAGTTTTAATTTCCATTTCCCTAATGCTAATGACGCTTCATAAGGTCCTGTGTCAACTGTTGACCTTATTTCCTGAGNAACCGGAGTGCTAATTGGAAAGTCCTTCCTATGCCTACATCTTGTAATATACTCCCGTTCCTTCCTTTCACTCTAGCAGTTATGTTACTCAGTTATTCGGGTTTTAGGTTGAGGTCTTTGATTCATTTAGACTTGACTTTTTTGCAGTGTGAGAGATAAGAATCCCATGTCATCCNTCTACATGTGTACANCCAAATTTTCCCAGCACTATTTGTTGAAAATGCTGTCTTTGCTCTAAAGTGTCTGTTTAGCATCCTTGTTAAAACTCAGGTAGAAGTTGCATGAACTTATATCTGAATGTTCAATTCTATTCCACTATCTGTGTGTCTGNTTAGGGGCCTGCATCATGCTGTTTATATTATCATAGCTCTGTAGTATAACTTGAAATTGGTTATGGTGATATCTCCTGTGGAATTCTTTCTGATCAGGATTGCTTTGGCTACTCAGGGTCTTTTGTTTCCATATGAATTTAAGAAGCATTTTTCTATTTCCATACCAAATGGCACTGAAATTCTGATTTGGCTTTCCATCTTTTTAACAATCTGTGACAAAAGGAGAAGGATGTATAAAGTACCCATTTCCATAAAGACAGCAAGGCCATCAGAAACACACTTGTGTGCTGACTTTTGGTTCTAAAAACCATTCTCTCACAGTGAACCATTCTTACTTAAAAGAGCGGATGGGAGATAAACTGTGGTAATCTAGCAAACGCCAGTGTTTGCCTGAGGAGGGTGCAGATCCCCTAAAACTGTAGTTACAGATGCTTNTGGGCTGAAATGTGGGTGCTGGGAACTGAATTATCTGAAAATAAGTGAGTCTGTAACTTCAAGAAAATCATAAATACTAATAGTATACACTGCTAATGATAAAAATAGGAGTTTTTGAGTAAATGTTTGCAGACACTCCCAGACCCTACAGTCTGCTACTCTTCAGTTGATACCTGAGTCCCCACTCTGCCTGTACTATGGGCTCCTAGTTACTCTAGAGCAGTGGTTCTCAACCTTCCTAATGCTGTGACCCTTTAATACAATTTCTCATGTTGTAGTCACCCCCAGCCATAAAATTATTTTTGTTGCTACTTTATAACTGTAATGTTNCCACTGTTATGAATTGTAATGTAAATATCTGATATGCGAGATGTCTGATATGTGACCCCCATAGGGGTTGCCACTCATAGGTTGAGAACCACTGTTCTAAACCTTCCTGGGAAGGTCAATGGTAACATCAGCAAATGTGATTTGTGTGGATACTACACCCACACTCAGAAGATGTGAAGACTTCGTAAGCAGTATTTTCCAATTTTCTGGTGATGTGTTAGAAAATCATACATAAATAAGATTCATCCAGCCAGGCAGTAGTGGCACACCCCTTTAATCCCAGCACTCAGGAGGCAGAGGCAGGAGGATCTCTGTGAGTTCTAGGCCAGCCTGGGCTACCGAGTGAGCTCCAGGAAAGGTGCCAAAGCTACACAGAGAAACCCTGTCTCGAAAAGAAAAACAACAGTATAGAATCACCAGTTAAACATCCAATGTGAGTTTGCTAATGTGTTTTGTGATTTTTATGAGCCACATCAGGCTTTGAGGTTAACAGAAAATAATATCCAGGACAAACTACAAAAACCATCTGCAGGTGTGTTAGCTCCAATGTCTCCATGTCCTTTAAGCAAGACATAGAATAACAAATTGGAATCCAACATAGCTATAAGAAAAAACAACTGTCCTACTGAGCCAAGAAATTAAACACATTTGCAATTAATGGGGGGCGGGGCTAAAATGTTGCATTAACAAGTAAGCTAATGCTGTTGTGTAAGGATTCATGTGTGCATGTGTTCATGCATGTGCTTGTGTGCATGCACGTGCCCATGCAAGTCTAAGTATATGGAACTAAAGATGAAGCCCAGGCAAGGACTCTAATGCCCAGTACACTTCAGGCCCATTAGTGATGTTATTTTTAAATTATTTGAAACAGTTTTTCCAATCTCTCTGCTTAATTTTCATGTTAAATATTGACTAGTATCATCCACAGAAATCATATCCATACTGTCAATAATTTTTAAGAGTACAGAAAAGTCTGGAGACCAAAGGTGTGTAGATGATCACCTACATCAAGGCCTAGCAAACATCTTCTATGAAGGGCCTTACAGTAAACACATAAAGTTTTGGGGTCCATCAGCCTCTGTCCCAACATGATGTGTGCAAGAATGTGACTGTGTCCCTACAGTGCTCTCCAGAAACTCAAGGCCAGGTGGGCTGATGACCTTCTCTGTCTTTTCACCCTTTTATTCACCTGTATTTTTTCACCCTTAACAACAAAATTAATTGTATTTTCAAAATAATAACAGCTCTAAAAGAGTTAAACTAAATGTGACACAAAATAGTCATGTTGATACCCGTTTGTGATATGTGATTTTTTGGGAATATCAAAAGCAGACAGTGATACAATGGTATATGTAGTCGAGAAGAATTGCTCATTCATAACGAATATTTGTATTAACTGGTTTATCTCCATGGTAATCTAGCCTCACACTTGGAAAAGTCCCCATTCCCCCTTTTAGGAACATATATCCATGGTTCTTATCATATTTTACTGATTTTGAAAGCTGAGAATAGATGGAAATGAGCCCTTGAGACCACTCAAAACCCCAGCATTATAGTGTAGAGAAAAGCTGACCACTAAGCTGAAGGGTGGTCTTTTTTGTGCTGGCCCTTCATGTTTGAAATCTTGAAGAAGCTCGAAGTCAAAGTCCATCAGACCCAAACAAAACCTTAACCTACATATCTTGAGACTGTTTTATTTATTAATGTTAATATTTAACCTTCGCTCACATTAGTTGCTGTAATCTATTGGCTCTACTCTGTAATTTTTTTAATTTACATGCCATGGCTCTAGATCAGAGTGTTTTAGTTTCCAGGGTGAATCAAGAGAATAGAAAAGGAAAAAGTTAACATTTCCAGACTGGTGAAAACAGAACAAAAATTAAGTTGCTATGGAAAGTAACATGCTAGCCACTGTCCAAAAGNTATGGGAGTGTTTATCCAAAAGCACACTTCACAGAACTACACAAAGTCACCGAGCCAACTCCCAGACACACTTTCTTACACCACCCTCTGTAATGACAGGACAGAATAATGAGAGCACTGTGACAAATTTAATGTCAAAAAATCCAGGACTGAGGATCTAGCTGAGTGGGAGAGCACTTGCCTGGAGTGTGCTAGAGCCTTCATTCCATTCCCAACACCATGAGAAAAAGAAAAAAGGAGAAATCTGAGGGCCAGAAGAGGAACTTCACTGCAATGGGGGAGGGGTGTCAAATGGTAATAAAAAAATGTTTAAGACCATATGGAAGCCAGCTGTGAGTCACTTCCATGCATTTCTTGAGAGGAGACATGCCCACACAAGACACAGGAAATGACACCAACTTTGAGCAGGGGCCTCTGCACCTGGATGAGTAAAGAAATGCGGCTGCAGGTGGCATCACCAGGCCTCCTTTACCAAGCTCTTCACAGAGACCCCCCCCACGCCCTTCCTTGCTTCTAAATTTGCAAATTTGCATGTCTATTTCAAGTATCATATTTACTATGCATCTTTCCTACTAGAGTACAAACCACAGATGCCCGGGCAGGGATTCTGTCTGTTTATTCACCACTCCATTTCTGGTTAACTCGTAACAGTGATCAACAAAATCGCAGCTCCATGAGTCATTTGCTGAACGGATGGAAGGAATGGATGAACGCTGGACCTCCTGCCCACTGTAGCTGTGAGAACATAACATGCATCAGGNGTGGGACATACTATTCACCTTACTAGTAATACATTCATCCTCTCTCCAGTTCAAATGAAGAGTGCTCGTCACCACCTTTCNTAGCTAAAAAGCATTTCCTGGACCAAATGTATGACAAGCAAATTCTCTACTAATTGAAGGTTTGGAGGTCAGCCTCTGTGCCCTCTGCTCTTTGACATTCCTGTCCCCTCTCCCAGTACTAAATGTTCCCTGNAAGAGCCAGCCAACCTGCTGGATGCCTGTGTGCTATTACAGTTTGTGTGCCATTACACAGTGGGACCAAACCTGTTCACAGCGTGGGCCTGAGTTCTCCCAAAAACGTCCACTTGTCTGGGTTCCAGCATGATGAAAGGACCTGGTCTTTGCCCCTGGTGGAAGAGGTCTGACCACCTCTCTCTAACCAGGTTTCTCTCCTCCCAAGGGGATGTTCCTCGCCTGCCCTTAGGCCACTGCCTGCCAAGACCTATGATCTCCTGACCTTTTTTTCNCTAATCAAAACAAAACTTGCTAAGTTTTTAAGTTTTGGCTTAAAATTTAATAATCATCTGCTACAGANCAGTCTCCAAAGAACTCAGAAAAGGAAATATTACATAACCATAAACTATTAANTGTAGCACCAATGTGGTTTTCTCACTGACGACAACAGAACCACTATCTTTATATACAAAACCTGACTGCCTGACTTTACTCCCTATCCNTCCACAGGCAACCTCTTTTGGAGACAAACTTTGTAAAGTACGCATGTGATGGTAATGGCAATTTTCTCAGAAATACTTCGGCAGACAGAGACCAGATGAACATGTGTGTGGCAAAATGTCACAAACTCTGGGTCTCCACAAGGCAAATGGGTGTTCACTGTAGGAGTGGTCTTCCTGTATTTCGNAATCTTAATACTTTTATTATGGATTCCGTGTGTTTGTGTGTTGGTGGATTCTNTTGTGTATGCAGGTGCACATCTGAAGGCCAGAANACAGCTTCAGTGTCATTCCTCAGGAGCTGGCCACCCTTTTTTTTTTTTAAGACAAGGTCTCTCCCAAAGTAGGACAAACTGTTTGCCAGTGAGCCCCAAGGATNTGCCTCACCAGGACTTGGATCACAAATGACCCAGTATTTNNGGGGAGGGTTTCGAGACAGGGTTTGACCCCAGTATTTTTTGGGGGGGGCAGTTTTGAGACAGGGTTTGACCCAGTATTTTTAACAATGGTTCTGGAGATTCAACTCCAGCCCTCCTGCTTGTGCCAGCACTTTACCAACTAAGCCTTCTCCACAGGCTAAAAATCAAGACAATGACAAAAACCCATGTNTCCCAGTGTCCTACATCTCAAAGCTCTGTGTCTCCCAACTCTCTAACTGGCAAACTTAATGAGCAATCCTCACACCAGGCCACCANGTCTCTAGCCCAGGCTGTCCATCGAAGCCAGAACCACCTTTCTAAGACAGCNGTGTGATCACATGACTGCTCTAAATAAAACCAGGTGACGACTCCAGAGCACTTTCTGATAGAGTTTAAAGACCTTAAAATGCAACCTTTTTGCTAATTTTAAACTCATTTTCAAATATCACACTGATACCTCCCTCAGAGTGCTTCCCACATCCCTGGGTGTGCTGGGCCATTCCACCCCTCAGTGCCTCTGCTCAATGTAGCTCTGCCTATTCCACAATGTGGCTTTAACTAACACGCCTCAGCCTAACGACAGGCAGTGTGAGCAGAAGGAATCATCNCAAAGGAAAACAAGCTTAAATAGAAGTAGTCTGTTCCTAAAGCTCATTACTCCTACTCGGCAATTCCTCTCTACATCAGCAGAGGGCACCCTGATTGTATTTATCAAAAAGAAAATGAAACCTTAAGGACAGCAAATATTACAACCTTCAGATAAAATGTCAAAACCTGTAAAAAAAAGTATTTATAACAAATGAGGAATTTTTAAGTAACTATTCAATATGGACCTAGTGTGAGCAAACATCTCTTTTATTTAAAAAAGAGGGGGAATCACAGAGGAAGAAATCACCCCACTCAACTGCCAGCTCTAGTTCAGCATTTGTGGTTAGTGCTGTGCCAGCATCCATCAGAGGAATTCCTTCTGCAGTGGGCCCTGGGGTCTACAGTGCAGAGCCCATGACTCTCCCGGTGGAGAGAATAAGAGACGGTGAAATGCTTGGCCCTGAATGAGACAGCTATGTCATCCATAGGCTCAGGGAACACTGTGGAAGACAGGGTGGAAAGACTATCAGAAGAGGCAAGGTGACGGGCAGGGGTGGAGCAGAAAGATGTCTCCCAGGCAGGACACAGCCAGCGCATTCAGGAATGCACTGCATTTATCAATAGCTGCGGAGGGGGCATAAGACACCCACCCACCTCTTCCTTGAACTATTGGCAGTTGAGGGTTGTTGGGGAGGGTATTATTCATTCAGGGGTGTAGCCACTTATAAGTTGCCCTTGTTCCAGTAAATAACTCTGACCTACACTCAGTCAAGAAATTCTAACTAGACTCACACAAAGAAGCCATGAAAACGGTGGGGACTTGATGAGAAGAAGGGCTCCNAGGGGAGAGAGGTGAAGGAGAGAGGTGACTGGAGGGGAAAATAACTAANNGTCCTTTCATAAATATATGAAATAAACTGCCAAACAATTTAAAAATTAAAAAGAAAAAGAGATGACTTGGTAATATACCANCATTCTCAATGTGATTAGACTCTCTGGCCCAACAATTTAACTTGTAGGGAAGTTACCCCCAGAATTAATCGAGCAAGTCGACATACAACAAGGAGTCAATGGAGCTACACCAGACTGCAACAGAACGTTTTAGTTTAAGGGAGGTGCTTTGGTCAACCACAGAAGTGACAAAGCAACTTTCCCTCCCTACTGTCACTTACACACTGGCTTTTCCTGTGCTCTANCAGCAACTCCTTCCTGATCAGTTCTGGTTTTGCTGGATNAAAGAGGGGCTAACAATTAAGTGGCCACATTTTATAACTGACCCTGAATCTTACTGATACTGTCCAACACCATTTCATTTGTGACTTACCATATGCATTGCTTATAGTTATGAAACAATGATTAAACTCCTAATGATGAACATGGCACCATGCCAGACATCTAGCAGGGAATAGCAAACTACAAAGGTTTATCTTAAAACCAATTCCACTTCTAAAATGCTCATCTGTGGGTACAGATTTTATTCTGCCATTATGCTCAACTTTAGAGACTCAAGTCACCTGTACCAAAGCATCCCCTGTGCACATTCTAATCGTGGCTAGATTCCATTCTTACCTGGAAAAGGAGAGGAGAGTGCTGAACAGGAAAGGAAACACTCAGGAGTAATGTAGCTGTCTGAGTGGTATAAAGTGTCAGACCTGCTAAAACCTGAGCTGTAATATGAGAAGCCAGAATCTTTCAAGCACATCTTTCAGCATCTCAGGGTCCTCCTTTTCTAGAAACTCTGCAATGGGACAGTGTTATGTTCTGTGAAGAAAGGTCTATCGGAATCCACAGGTGGACTAAACAGCTACTAGGTAGGATTTGCCTTTCCAACGGGACAAAATCAACCCCTTCTAGTGGAAACTCAAAGTACTCTTGGGACTGCTTCAAATCTGAACTTATTGCTGTAACAGCAATCAACAGACAACCTCCCGAAAAGGGAAACCTCCATTTCTGACACACATTTCAAACAAACAAAAAAACCAAGACTCATGTCACTCCAAATCTGTCTTGTGTTCTGTAATATTTTGATTATGTTCTNACAAATAAAGCTTGCTTGGAGTCAGAGGGTGGAGCTAGCTACTAGATGACCAAAATTAACCACAGAGGTTTGGAGGACTAGACAGATANGAGACAGGAAGTAATAAGGCAGGGCTGAGAGGATCTGGGCCATTTTGGAGGAAGGAACAGAACAGGTAGAAGGCGACTGGTGGCTGCTCCCCTGCTTCTCTGATCTTTCAGGCTCTTACCCTGATATCTGACTCCTGATTTTTTGTTGATAAAGAATAGTTAAGGCTTCAGTTCTNGGTTGCTACAGAAAAATTCTCATCTGAATTTCTGTCAAATTCAGAATGGTTTTTATTTTGGTTAAGCTAACAGGGGGTTAGCTATGATTGACACAGCAAACAGGGTTGCCAACCCTGCCCCCAAACTGACTTAGTATTTAAGACTATAATTGTAGTTTTAAAGGTGGCTGAGAATGCTCATGTGGGTAATCAGATTGATGAAGAATCAGGAAATTAAACAAGGAAAGAAATGAAGAAATAGAATTGAAATAAGAAAAAAATAGCTAAAAAAGAGGGGAGACGGGGAGAAGGGAAGAGGGGGAGAGGAATGAGAAGAACTCTTGATTTCTGCAGCATTAGGAACAGAACCAGGTTCAGGAGTTGGANTAATCAGAAGATGGAAAACAGAGCTGTGCTCCCACTATTTCAACACCAAGGAAAGCTGGAAACACACCGTGAAGAAACACTCATGGATACTTCCTTCCACTTCCTACGTCTACACGATGACTCATAATGAAAACTCACCTTACTTAAGTNTCACCATTACACAAAGTGACTGCTCACATCNCCTGCCAACTACTAAGAGGAGATGAGGCTCTAGGCATTATGAGAATTCTCTTCAATTGCACCACGATAATCTCCTTAAAGTAGCAGTGTGATGGTGCATGGCTCTACCATCTCCTACACTTGAGAACACTAATGTCACATGTGAGCCAAGATGTCTAAGAGAAAAATCATAGTTGTATGAGAGCCAAATATGAGGCTAAACAGAACTGTCTTCTGAACCAACTCTTTAAAAAATAAACCACCATAGACAAGACAGGAAAAAAAGACTGCTCAATTAAAAAAAAAAAGAGAAAGAGAGATTGTCATTCAGGAAGAAATGACAATGTTATGGCAAACAATTTGGTAGCAAAGGATTACTTGGAACCACTGTGCTTCTGCTCTGAGCATTAATGTTGCAAGGCATGGCAATGCAGCCAATGCAGGGATCTGAACCATGGTGAGATAATGTTGATCTTATCACCTTTAATAGCAAGCAGTCCAAGAGTGACTAGACCTTAAAGAGTAAATAAAAAGATGAGATACACACTTAAAACCTATCAGGCAGAANTAGCACAAATGCAAATATGAAATATTACACAAGCAACCACAAAATAGGTTCATTTCGATGTAAGAAGGGTGGATTATATTTGACTAATTATGCTATTTGCGCTCTAGACAGGGCTCATAATCACAAGAGCACTGGCAGGAAACAAGGCAAAACTCGCTTCTTAATCATCTACAGTGGAGAGCTGGCTGGCAATCAAGCAGCCTGCCCAGACATCCACACAACCTGATGGTGACCTCAGGGAGAGGAACCGAATGGACCAAGAAGGAAACTCGCCCAAGGCGAAGGGGAAAACTACCAAGCCATCCCGGGCCAGGGCTGTGTGTCATGGCTTTGAGCATGGTTATAAATGATGGGGGAGGAAGGATTCCAGTACCACACTGGAAACATATAATAATCACAAACGGATCCAGCTTTTCTGGTTATTCAGGAGTTGTCATAAAATGGAAAGTAGAACCTGTCCGGTTTTCAGCATTTTTCATTTCCNCTAAATTTGTGCTTGTTCTAACATAGTTCAAAGGTATTCTGGGGGAAAATGTGTAAGATGCANACAAAACTGAAGAAACATTTTCCTGAGTCCCTCTTAGCATCCCAACTACAGTACTTAGTGGAATACACTTGCGATGTGGCCCAGGAGCACTCTTGTGCATGTGCTTGAGCA
>LZPO01075871.1:149277-170171 GCA_001675575.1 Neotoma lepida
AATTGAAGTAGTGTGACTTCACACTACTTCATACACTCACACTGACATAGACAGTGAATAAATTAAATATTTTTAAGTACGCTCTAATTACCAAGTCTTCCCTGAACTTTGCCCAATATTCCTCAACCATCAAAAGCATTTCCAACATTAACGTGGAAACAAAACAGTATGATTTCCAAACTTCACCTATTTTCTAATGGCTTTCTAATAAGTTCAATTTCTCGGTTTCCACAACCCACAAAACCAATAAAATAGATTTATAGACCAATCACACACGTGACCCAGGGCTTGCCCAGCANTTACACTCCCCACACTGAAATACCAAGGCTCAAGTCACAGGCTGCAAAGCAGGCACCTAGCCAGTATCTCCCCCAACAGAAACTTAGTCCCCACCCTGTGTTCCTGGTGCTCTAAGTGCCACCAAGCTCTGCATCAGCAATCATCAAGAGCTATAGGCTGCCCTTGGCAGTCACCTCCTGCATGGCTCATCCACTCCTGGCCACCTTCCATTTAGGTTCTACTTTAGANTGTAAGTATTTGCCCAGGTCTTTCAAATAATAGGAACTCAATGGATCCTGGTGAATCAGCCAGTTAAGATGTTCACATGACAGACTTCTGAGGTGTTTTTGAACCAGAAAATGTTCGTGGCACAGCCTGTGATGCCAGCTCTCAAGAGGCTGAGGTGAGAGGATGGTGGGTTCCAGGCCAGCATGAGCTATACATCAAGACCCTGGCTCAAGAAGAAAAAGGAAATAAAACAAGCTGTAATTATCACCTTCATGCTGCCATCTCCAGTTTTCTGTACCTACTTTTACCCCAGGCCCACCATATCAGCCAAGTGTCATGTTCCCTTAGCACACCAGCACCCCAAATTCAACACATTTAAAAGTGGGTGCATCTCTGATACCTCCTAAAGCTGCTCATCTGCCCTCACANCCTCTCTGTCAATGGCAAGACCACCATCCAGATGCCATATCACAAATCTTAGTCCCACTTCCCTTACCTCTCACACCCAGCCAATTACCCTGTCTGGCCATCTTCCTACTACATCCTGAGCAAGTTACTCCTGTCTGCATCTACACCTTTATGTTCTACTACTTCTACTAGGAAGTTCGAACAACTTCCTAGCCAGTCTCAGTCTGATTATGTTTCCCTCTCTCTAGTTATGGACATTAAAGAAAAATCTTCCCATGTGTACAAGTGTGCACCTAACATATAGAAATATTATCTACCAGATATATCACTGTGTCTCTTGGAGTACCTAGTACACAAAAGATCCACAATAAATAATTATGAAGATTCAGTCATTTGTTAACTATTCCTAACCAAAAAGGCTATCGTGTGCTTTTATCCCAAGCATGAACATTGACAAGTAGTGGGCTTCATTGTGGTATGGCCAACCCAGAAAGAACTTATAACTACTCACAGCTGACATGAGGAAAGAGCTTCCGTGTACGCACAAAGTGCTCAACTAGATGGTAGCACATAATAATGATAAATCACTATGAGTTAATGCCACAAAAATTAAACAGGGAAGAAAGGAGGGTTTTTTTCAACTATGTGCCCATCAGGCTCCAACTAAGAGCACCAACCCAAAGCCACACAGATGGCAATGCTGAAGTCCCCTCGTGGGTCACAAAACAAAAAGGGGGAAGGGGCTTTTAGGAAAGGGAGGGTGACAGGGATGGAATAGAGATAAGAGAGGGTAGAACTGAGAGTAATCAGATTTTATACATTTTATACACGCACTGGACACATGTATAAAATTGTCAGAGAAAAAAATCCAATAAAAAAAGAGGCTATTTGGTTGGTTGGCTTTTTTTTCTCTTTTTTAAATTTATTTAAATTCCCACAGATGAACATGTGGTATATTGCACATATTCCCCCCTTACTCACCTGCCTCAGATAAAAGCAGAGTGGGACTAAAGATAAAAAGACTATGAAAAACAAAGACCCTACAGGGGGCTGGAGCATGCTCAGTGGGAGGGGGTGTAATCTCCAGCACCAAAGAGACATAACTAGAAATATTATACGAGCAAAGGAAAAACACCACAAGTGAAGAACTATGGCTGTCAGCACCCAGGGAAGCAGGTGTACGTTCACACACTCAACACCATGTGTGCCTGGGCCACAATGAAGGGACGCAGTAAAAGACCAAAGAAAGTGACTTGATTACACAACAGATTTATGTTTTGAAAAGGATAAGGCTGACTGCTCTGAGGACAGCAGGATATGAGGAACAATGGAGGAAGGGGAAAGGGTCCAGACTCCAGGGGATCTGCGCCAGCTGCAGCATTTAAGTATACACCTGTACCAAGCCTCTACCACTCCACACACACAGGACTGTTATGACTACCTCGGCTGACATGCTCAGATACTCTTAGACATGTTCACAGTGCCAAGGTCCTTTAACTGGGAACTCTTCTAACAGGTTAGAAGGAGGAAGGTCTCGGCAATGGTTACATGACCCAAGCAACGCTTCAGAACGTAACAGCAGGAGAGGCAAAGTCAAGGTGCACAAGGTGAGGTGAGCATAACTAGACCAGGGTGACAGAAATCAAATGGAAGATAAGAGCTCAAGACAGTTAGGCTCAGACTTAATCTACGTTAAGGGGAAGTAGATTTTATAGTGAAAAGGAACTCCTGGCATTTGAAGGTGAGTCTAAGCTCACCCACGAAAAGCCTGAAGGTACTCTCGGGTTTGGTNTGTAGATCTCATTGGAAGCTTCCCCAGAGTTATCAGTCCAGTCAACTTTCCTTCCAGAACTTCTCAGTCCACCTGAGGCTTTTAGGTAATTATCCCTTCATTCCAGATCCTGAAGACAGATATGAAGGGGGTGACTTATTTTCTCACTGGCTACTTCCTGAAGAAAGGGGGTAGTAGAAGTGGGGGCTAGGTTCTGTCCCCAGAATCTAAGGGGCCATAGGTTGTATTGACTTTATGTAGCAGGAGGAGAATTTTAACTTCATCAGCTGCCATGGATTGTGTGATTACCATCATGTGCTCCAAAAGAAACCTCTGAAAAACAATCGTTAAGGGGCTAAAAACAGTGATTGGATTACAGAGTGAAACGGAGAGATTGCTGAGGAATAGGAGGGAAGGGGAGACAAAGAGGACCCAGTGAGAGGAGGTGGGTGTCCACAGATACAGGCTCCCCACTTAGGGTCCGGGATGGACTCACACTGTGTCTGAAAGGGCTGCAGAGGTGAGTCCAGTCAGAATGGGAAGGATGCCAATGATGAACAAGTTGGAGGACAGTGATAGCTCACTATGTGGGATTGCAGAAAGAGTAGGGGACTGTAAGAGACTGGAAGAAATGAGGCCATCTTGGGAAATCTGTTATGGGTATAGAACCTGGGAAAGGATCAGTTGTTATGTAAGATGTAGCTTCAAGGGATGTGGGTCCACAGTGACAGGGGACAGAGGCAGGCCAGAAGCCCTAGTGGGCAGACAGACCCAGCAGTGGGATAAGAGTAACTGGCCACCTTTAAAGGCTAGTGAGTTCTGTTTACAAGGGGTATCCAGGGTCAGATCGGAGGAGGAGAAAAATAAAATGGTTGTGGCTAATGAAAGGGATATTTCACTTTGAAAAGTCAGAGATGGAGGGGCACGCTAATGGGTGAGGGAAGGTGGTGGCGTAGGAAGCGAGGACTGCAGCACAAGCAAAGTGAAAGACTGCTAGGAGAAAGCTTTCCTTCCTGGTCCAATCATTCCCGGGGACCGTGACTAGCACTGCTCCCAGGAGTGAGTGCTACACCACAATAAGCTAGCAGAAGCAGCAGGGGGCTATGGTGAGTGTGAGACAGGTTAGGGGACCTAGCCAGGGTAGCTATTGTCCTAGAGGTGGTGTTGATTTGATCCAGGAGGAACTTCTGTAAAACATTTGACAGACAGGATAAAATGTATGGGATAAGAAGGAGGGCGGGAATGAGCAAGGGGAGGAGCCAGGATGGGAGGGGCCCAGAGCCCTTCCACAGGAGGCGGCGTGTCATTGAAGTTTTGTCTTTGGCTCCATCTTGAACAAGTTTGGATTTGCTGGAGCAGATGTAGCATTGTTCCTGGAGGAGGGCATAAATCTCATCCTTAACAGTAGCCAGAGGACCTAGTCCTCTGATTTTGGAGTACCACAGCATCCAAAGAATTAAGTTGGTCCTGAAGGATGTTGAGCTAATCTGAAATTTCTTTAAGGTTTTCTGAGGGCTGGTGAGTGAGGCTAATTGATGTAAATACAACTTCAGTCCAGCTGTTTCGGTTTGGAGTCCTGGGAGCCAGGAAGCCTAGAGTGGCAAGAGGTCACTCCAACTGCTTTTAGGGGCTTGGAGGCACAGATCTCTCTCAACTGCTTCGAGCTGACTAAAGGAGTGCTATAGAAAGAGAAGCAGGTAGAGTGTCTCAGAGGAGGGTCCACCTATGGGGCCACAATCAAACTTAACAGAGGGCAAAGATCCAGAACATGAGACAGCCATTCATGACAGTATGCATCCCTGGAGTGTGTTACGTGAGTGAGGAGGCATCTGAAACACACAAGTGAGACTGTTACACTAGTGTAATTCCTACTGAGAGTATGATTAAGAAAGCAGGGCAGTTTTGCCCTTATTAGAGGGAGAGAATGGGCAAGAAAACCTGCTAAAGAACCTTCTGCAGACTTTGTTGTAGGTGTTGGCGTGACTGCTGACTTCTGTCACTGTTGTCCATTACGAGATGTAAGGCCATCCGTTTGGTGGAAGTTTGAGACATTTTTCATTGGCCAGCATAAGTTAGAATCAACCATTGGGCCTCCTCTATCACAACTGTGTGGGGAGCATTAAGAGATGACATTAATGAGGAGAAAATTTTAACATCATGATTAATATGTTTTGTTCAGGAACGTGAAATGTCATTGTACAACTGGCTGGCTGGACCATGTACCAGAGCCCCATGGGAGGCTAAGGTACCTGTAATGAATTGTTTGCTACATCAGTCTCCGGCATAAGGAACAAGCACCTGGAAGCTTTGCTAGAGGTGTCAGTTACAGCCAGAGAAATAGAATCCTGTTGAGTCACTTTTATAGGATTGCCTAGTGAAGTTCCCACTTCACTAGGACATCACATGGGTAGCCTGACTATTCCCCAAACCTGTGAGTTTGATGACAGAGTATCTGTCAGCTCCCTTTAATTGGGGAATGTGGATGGTGAGGGCACAGAAAGACATATTATAACTAGTGTTCCACAGTTGGTGAATATGGCTTTTAGATTTGGCCTCTGTATTTAAGAAGAAAGCCTGTTTTTCTCAGCTATGGATAGGGATGAAGCAAACCTTTAAGAAAGGTCTTGTCCTACATCTGGACAATATATATAAAATCAGGAAGAGGATCACTAGTGAGACCTAGTTGTCCAAATAGCATTTCATATGATTATAATTTCTGCAGTCCCTTGAACTGTTAAAGAAATATGCTAATCATTTTAACCTTGGTTATGCTCTTTGGATGAGTATTTAAGACCACATAGGTAGCTGTGGTAGTCTGAATGAAAGTGGCCCCCACAGGCTCATAGAGAGTGGCATTATTTGAAAGGATTAGGACATGTGGCCTTGTTGGAGTAGGTCTGTCGTAACTGGAGGAAGTGTGTTACTGGGGGTGGGCTTTGAGGTTTCAAAAGCTCAGGCCAGGCCAGTGAGTGGCTCACTCTCCTTGCTGCCTGCAGATCCAGATATAGAACTCTCAGCTACCTCTCCAGCACCATGTCTGCCTGCACGCTGCCATGCTTCCTGCCCTGATGATAATGGACTAAATCTCTGAAACAGGAAGCCAGCCCCAATTAAATATTTTCTTTATAAGAGTTACTATGGTCATGGTGTCTCTTCATAGCAACAGAATATTGACTAAGACAGTAGCCACAATTAATTCTTTCGTCTTTGTACTGTTACGGCCACTTGAAGATCTAGTCCTTGGAGGTCACTTGGGCTTGTGAGGAATCTCCTACTCCTGGAGACTTTCTTTACCACTTGTGTGTCATCTGATAATACGTCAAAGGCCTTGTTTGGCCTGGCTGTGGCTTCTTCACCTGGCAGCACTGAGGAAATCTTTCCTGTGTGTTGACCCTCCTCTTTGTAGACAGAACGCTGCTTACAACTCATTGGTTAGGGTCTCCATGGCCTCCCTGAACAAAAGAACAGGTGACTTTCCACAGTTGCAGAACATTTCTAGAGATGGCCCACAGTCCCCTGGGACCTCACTGGCCTTAGAGGGGAAAGGAGAATATATTCTCCTTTTTAGTCCCTCTAACCACATTAGAATAGCATCCAAGTCTTGGTTATTAAACATTCAGAAGATCAGTCACACCAGTCTGGTACTTTTAACTACTCTATAATATTTTAACAGCTAGATACTTCTAAATAAACTTGGATTCAACATACATTTAGCCAGTTTTTGTAATTATTGAGCTTAGGTCTTAGAAACTTTAATATTAGATATAGGTATAGATATAGATATCCTCTAAGTCTTATCTTACATGCCTTAAATAACTTACTCAGACCTTTATAACTTGAATTCACTTTCCAGGGTGTTTTTCTTTTACCTCCATTCTGGAAACACCCATCCATCCAACTTGATGTTCATACATAAATCTTTCTTTCCTAAAACCAACTTCAATCTTTTCATCTCTGTAACCTTTTATTTCTTAATACCACAAGACACAACAGCATTAACAAATAAGTGAATTTACTATCTGTTCTGAGAATACTCTCCCTGAGGGAGAGGGGAACTAAGCAATGTCTGTCCCCTCCACCTAAGGTTCCAACGACAAATCAAAGCTCAATTTCGTCAGAGTTCACCCTGGGGAACCAGTGGGTTCACTGGACAACTTACAGAGAACAGGAGGGATGGCCTTAATTTACTGATGGGAATGTGGGTGACCTAGAAGCAGTCACACTGGGAAGGCTTTACACAATATGTATGATGACATTTTACAGACACATATAATGATCTCTCTCTCTTCTTTATGTCTATAGAAAACCAGCTGAGCTGGCCTGTTCATTTCCTCTTTTTGAGAAAGAGTATTAACATTTAACAAGTCCCTCTTCAATCATTTTAGACCAGCACAGCTGAAGGTATGAAATATTAATTGTTTAAATCAGACGACAGGACAGAATCCCTGTACTAGATCTTGAAAAGTCCATTTGTTCATCTGTTTATTTTTAAAGAGGCTGTAGTGGTCAAAAATATTCTTAAAATCCTTAAAATGTTTGTATTTATATTTTTATATATAAAACACATTTAAAAGCCAGACATAAATTATTCTGATCTAAAGGGAAGGAAATTGTTCAATAGGGAAAAAAAACAAAAACATTTCCTGGANTAGGAGCAATCACCTTTTGAAGTTAATTTATACCTGGGCTTCAGACTACAAACAATAATAAATTCAGAAGTGATAGTGTTACCAGGTTTTCTATCAAGATGGCTAGAAAGCATCAAAACAGACAGAGTGAAAAGGCATGTGTGAAGGCAAGCGTGGTTCATCCTTCCTTCCGGGCAGTAAACACTTAACACTGTACATGTCTAGAAACCAAGAAAGCCCAGGAGAGAACCATCAATGAAATACTGTCTCAACTCCACAGGGGAATAAACTGGACTCCTATAACAGTGCTGAACTCAGCAGGTCACTGAGAACTACACATGCCATGGAAGGTGGACATCAAATGTTTGGGGTGATGAATTAGTTGGTCAGCTTGGTTTGCTTGTTCCAGGTTGTATTCAAAAATCATGTCATCACTTTGTACCCATAAGTACACACAGCATAATGTGTCAATATATAATAAAGTTTATATATATACACATATATAATATATACATAAATCTATATAAACATAGAATCAAAACACTTTTTTAAAGTAAAAAGACTAATTCCTATTAACAATTATTTCAGGAAGAAAGGGAGACAGAGTTGGGAAGGGAAACAGTGGATTTCAACTTCACATTTCATTTCTCTCATTAATTAAGAATCTTAACTAAACACCAAACCATCAACAACCACTAATAGCCAGCAAAGGCCATGAGGTGCTCCTATCACCATTAAATGCTACTGAGTTTCACCATTTATCTTAAAAAGAACTCAAAATTTCTCACAAAATCCCAAAACCATGTCTGGCTATCCCGCCTAGTAACTCTAGGCCAGACAGAGACGCGCCTTCTTCACCACGCAGCCAGTTTCTATTTTGGACTTGTAGCAGAGTTCTTGAAATAGACTGATGCCCTAGCACACTGGAATTCTGGTTTCACTCCCCAAAGTTAATCTACAACAGGGCCTTCATTACACACAAAAGGAAACGTATTTACCTCAGCAACCCCCAGGAGGAAGCTTCAGGAAGGAAGGGGCCACTAAAGAAATTTTGGACAAATCCAACATCTCCCACTACCCTTTCCCTCACTCCAGCCACCACCCCCTTCCCTTTGCAAGTCCTTAAACAGCCAGCCACAAGTAAATGTCTACCAGCCAGCAGGTCCTTTTCCTTTAACTGAGCCGCTCCTGAATGAGCCTTTTGTCTTTGCTCATTCTTGAACTGTAGCACATGCTCCTGCAGAGGTCACAGTAGTGGGCAGGAGCTGAGATGGCTCAATGGGTAGAGCCAGCACTGTGACCTGAGTTTGATCCCCGGGACACACATGGTGAAAGAAGAGAACACACAGTTGTCCTCTGATGTCCACATATGTGCCATGGCATGTGCACACGCACAGGCACAGGCAGGCACGCATGCACATACATTAATTCTAAAATTATTAATTCATAGTCACTCAAGCACAAGTCACAAGAAAGGACTAAGGATAAAATAAAGGTGAAATCTCTGACTTCGAAGATGTTTCTATTTTATTTTTCCTCCTCTCAATTTGTTACTTTTAAGGCCTCTCTATCATCACCCCAGGAAAACTCAAGACTACACCATGGTTATAATTCCTAAGAACTGCCATCATCATGAGGCAAGGAATGGAGAAGCAGAGGTGAGGGAGGTGGCTGAGGAAAGAAAGCTTAGGCAGTCCATGTTTCCCTCCCCTCCCTGAGACAAGAGTCTTGCTATGTAGCACAGGCTGGCCTTAAACTCATAATCCTCTAGCATCTGCCTCCTGAGTGGTGGGATTACATGCATATATCATNACAGGTTGCTCTGTGCTTTTCTAATGTTCTTAAATAACACAGGTGACCTGACCACATCTACCCCAGGACAACAGGTGACAAGGCCACACTTAACTCAGGACAACAGGTGACAAGGCCACACCTACCCCAGGACAACAGGTGACAAGGCCACACCTACCCCAGGACAACAGGTGACAAGGCCACACCTACCCCAGGACAATAGGAGACTGGCCATCATCTACCCAGGACAACAGGAGACCTGGCTATCATCTACCCAGGGCAACAGGAGACCTGGCCATCACCTACCCCAAAAGGACAACAGGTAACAAGGTCATATTTACCCCAGGACAACAGGACACCTGGCCATCACTGACCCAGGGCAAGAGGAGACCTAGCCATCACCTACCCAGGGCAACAGGTGACCTAACCACACCTACCCCAGGACAACAGATGACCTAACCATACCTACCCTAGGACAAGAGGTAACCTAACCATACCTACCCCAGGACAACAGGTGACCTAACCACACCTACCCAGGACAACAGGAGACCTGGCCATCACCTACCCAGAGCAACAGGGCTTAGAAAGAACAAGAAGTGCACATGCTTACTATTTTGTATTCCACTTCTTGCCAGCCAGAGACTCTTAGCAACTGCTAAGACCCCTATACCTCAAAGGACAGAAACAGTAAACACTATTGTCTGCGTGCGCTACACTCTTATGTTTAGGATAAAGAAGGAATAAAGCAGCAATACAGGGCCACCATGCTTCGACTATTAAGGCAAAGAATTCACTTCAACAGGGCTAATGCATAAGAGACCATTATTCTAGCACTCTCTGGATGACTGGACAAAGTCAGAAAACTTCTCAGCAATCTGACTGCTGAAGACAAGCTAGGGCCCAGAGAGAAAGAGGGTGCGGCCTCCCAAGTCAGTGATCTCAGACCAAATGAAGGTCATATAACAAGGGCAAAATGCTCCCATGAGAGACAAATGGGCTCATACCCAGTGAAGCAATCCCCAGTGCCAATTTATACAACAAGTGTGGAAAAAATCCCCTTCTCAGAGTACACTCCTGTCATGGCACAGTGAAAGCTAGCCCTAACATATAGATGCTAGTGTTTGAACTTAAAATGGCCACGTGCGCTAGTGTTTTGAACACTGGGTCCCCAGCTTATGGCACTACTATATTGAACACTATGGTGCTGTTAGGAGGTGGGGCCCAGCTGGCAGAAGTCACTTCAGGGCTGGCCTCTGAAGGTCGCACGCAACCCCTGGTGCCAACAGAAGAGCTCTGCTGCCATGCTAACATGGCAGGGTGCCATGCTCTCATCCCCATAGACTGAACCATTCCACCACGCCTTCCCCACTAAAATCCCTCTACAGCTATGAGCCAAATAAGCCTTTCCCATGGTAAGCTGTTTCTGTCAGGTATTTGGGCACAGTGATGAGAAAGTAACTAATATACTGTGTGAAAAAGAGAATGGACAGGCAGGGTGGTGCACACCTGCAGTCCAAGCGTTTGTTGGGTACAGACAAAAGGATTAGGAGTTCAAAGTCATCCCCAGCTACATAGCAGGTTTGAAGCCATTCTAGACCACACAAGACTCTCTTAAAACAAATTTAATTAACCAAAAAAAAAAATAGTAACACAAATTGGCAATAGGTAAGTTCCCACATGCTTGGTTGGCTTTTTAAAGTTGCACAGCAGTTAAAACTGTGTGTGGCAAATCCAAAGAATCAGTGGCCATCTTTAAAAAAGGCAGGTGACTCTGGCTGCTTCCCAGGTCAGCAAGCAGCAGACTGCAATCTAGACCAGAGTGCCAGCCATAAAGGAGGAGGAAGGACAGAAGGAGACACTCTGAGAAAGAAGTCATTTGGTTCCTGACCCCATAACGAGTGGGGGGAGCACCTTTTCAACAGAGAATTTAGTAAATACCAGTCATCGACTCTGGCCCCTGGCTTCATGCAGGCGCTATGCTCAGCACGTCATGGTGCTTCGTCATCCTCACGCCTGTCACCTACAGTGAATTCAATCATCATCCTGTTCCACAGAAGAAAACTGAGGCTTGGAAATACTCAATTTTACATGTGTCTGGAATACCCTCCAAAAAGTCTATATGTAAAAGCCCACGATCTTCAACCTGGCACTATCAGGACACAGAAAACTTCAGAAGGCAGGCCTGGGGGGGAGGTACTCGAGTCATTAAGGGCATGCCCCTGCGGAGGAGAGCAGGGTTCCATTCTTCCTCCTGCTCTTTCTATGCCTCCTACCGCAATCTGTTATCTTGCCCCAGGCCTAACATCAACAACCAACTGATCGCAGGATGGGCCATCCAAAACTGCTAGCAAAATTAACCTTTGTAAATTATAAGCTGATTTACTCAGACATTTGTCACAGTAAGGAAAAGCTGACCACACTCGCCCAGGTTCATGAGACCACACTCATGTGGACCACAGTCCACACTCTTCATGATTAGGGTATGTGGCCTTACAGTTTTCAGTTGGTGGCTAGGACAGTAGACAGTAGACACTGATTATACAATGAAAAGTTGTGGCAGCAGACCTACAGAATACAGGACGGGTGCAAGCAGAGTTGAAAACAATGTCAACCCATCTTACTCCTCACACCGAAGCATTTGGTTCTGTTTATCAGGGACAGCAGAAAGAGTTCCTGTGAATTCTACTGGAACCACGACTCCACCTCTGCCCTTATGTCAGGCAGTGGCAGACTTCGCTGGGAACCAAGGGGGCAGTAAAAGGCATGTCACCTAAGCCACATCTGTGGGGGCCAACAAAGCCATTGATCTTCCAGGATGCTTCTGGGCCTCTGCAGTTAAATAGGGACCTTGCTCTCTCTCATCATTGCCTGTCAACATATGAACATTCCCTTCTCCAGACGTGCATGACACCTTACAACACCATGACTGGCTTGAGAGGGGAGAACAGTTCGGATAACACATGCTACCTCTGAGACATTTGAAGTCTAAGAAGGACTACTGCAAATTCAGATTCTGAGGAGGTGCCAAAATGAAGCTCAAAATGAAGCAACAGGCAGTACCATAAAGAAATCAAAACTGACCCCAAGGCAAGGAGAAAAGGCATACGTTAGAGAGGGCATTGAATAAGCAAGTCAAAACCTTAAGGTTCCACAATTAAGGAACAGGAGCAATTCAGGGAAACTAGTGCCAGAAACCAAGAAGAAACTGAGAAGTCAAAGACATAAGCCTGTGGCATTCAGCCATCTAATCTATCACTGTAATTAGCACTGGCCAAACCTCCACCAGCTATCCCCACGCCACCCCACAGACTCCCTAGTTCCACCCATCACCATTATCTACCTGTGCAACATCAGTGAGCTCCCTCCAATCTGACCCCCCTGTACACCCCACGCTTGATATGGAATTGTTCTATAGATGTATGCCTCAAACCGAACTTCACTGTGGGGTCAAAGGGTAGGAGTACAGAAAAATGCACATCTTCTCACACTCTGGNANGCAATTTCCCATCTACTACGTCGAGCATAAGTTGCAGAACAATTTCACCATTGCANTGAGTTAATTTTATGTGTCTCCTTTCCGTTTTTCTGAGGNAGACTTCTACCATTAAGCTGTGTGCNCTGGTAGGAAAAGTTTAGAGATCGATCAGCCAGTGTAGGTGTGCTGTACACCTGTCTAGATGGTGGTTAGGATCCAAAGTGGGAAAGATTACAGAGTCATTAAAAAAAATTGTTGGAGGGGGGCAGTTTCCAACATGAATTCTGTTGTGCCATTGTCACTCACTATCTCTCATGTCCTGGAGTGTGGTCACCTAGGTTTGAACTGCCTCGCCGGGCCACAAGTNATACGATTCATGATGCAATCCTTCTATCTGTAAAATGAAAGGACAACATCAAAGAGCTGGTAACATATGAATACATACCCTGGCAGAGTTTGCTCAACACAGCTCCTAGCATACAGCACAGGACAGACAAGCAGCAGATACCATCTACGGCTCCCGTCTGTTACAGCATTGCCCACTGTTGCCAAATCCAAACTTATCAGTCCTTGCCTACCACTCACCATGTTAAAGGATACTTTATCTTTATGCAAAAATCGGGCACTTAGTTACCCAGGTGAAGGCCCACATTTGGAAATGAGAAGCATCCAGAACATGTCAGATCAAAACCAAAGCTGTCATCTGCAAAGGGAAGGTACTGGGCCGAAAACATTTAACAGACCCTGGTATTGGTTCAGCAGTCAGTCCACATGCTGATGATTAAAAAGAACTTTGCTGAGGCCACCGTTCTGAAACACCCTGGAGAGAGATGAAGAGGAAAAACCAGAGTAGCAGGCCACAGTCAACTGGTTCCCAGAAGGGGTTCACAAATGCACACGGGCACCCATGTAATCTTCCCTCACCTAGGAAGTAAATACTTGTGTATTCAGCAGTCACTCAAATTATGAGAAGGAATCTGGGAGGGATGAAAACAGGTCTGGCCCAGAGTGGAAAAACCTGTTCTAGAGCACAGGCAAGCAGATGTGTGGGACTACAGACTGAGGCATTTGCTTCCCCTCTCACTCCTGGGTTCCAACAGAAGCTCCTGAGGGTAACATGACTTGCCCCACCCAAACAGCTACCGGCACCTTGAACACCTTAATTTCTGAGCCATCTCAACACAAGGCATTTCAAGGAGTGAAGAAGTTGGTTTTTCATTTTACTCATGGAATGTCAGTCAAATTTATATCAACAGCCAGGCACAGTGAACACACCTGTCATCTCAGCATCAGGTAATANCTAGGCACCTAGTAGGTACACCTAGAACCCCAGCGGTCCCAGGCAGAAGCCAGGCACACAATGGGCACACAGTAGACACACCTAGAACCCCAGCACTCACAAAGCAAAAGCAGGAGGATTGGAAATTCAGGGCCAGTCAGGGCCCTAAAGTGAGATTCTGCCTTGGGCATAATGTATATTTTTTAATTTGTTTATTTATATTTACACATATACACACATACATAATTTCATGTGTATATGAAATTAGGGTCAGTTTTTCTCCTACTTTATTATTCTGCAAGTACTTTGAAGACAAAGATGTTTATACATTTTCAAATCTNGAAATACAATGTATTATACATGACAGGATAATTGTATGTAATTCACAGACAAAAAAAANNNNTTNNANTTTTTTTTTTAGTTCCAGCTCCTTTACCAGCTCTAAGTGGTTGCTACCTTATTTTTATTNCAAATGAATTAAGCTACTTTTCAGACTATAACAAAAGTGGGGGAAGAGTCCTACCAATAGAGCCAGAGCTCTCCCCCAAGCTCTGAGGAGAAGANCCTCCCTCAGAAGTTCCTCTAGCTGACTGACGTAAGCAAGCTCTTCCAAAGGAAGCTCAGCTNCCTGGGACCTCCNTCCTGAATTCTCATTAAGAGGGTGCATCAAAGGAGTGTCACTGAGGAATGACCTCACACCAAGACACTTTGTCACACGCTAACTACGACATGTTCTTCCGACCCAGGCTACTCCTAGAGAATCACAAACTACTGTCTATACTTTGGGCCCTAAAAACCACTTGCTATCCCTTCAGAATGTTCTCCATGCCTCCTGCCTCCCTCTACCCTATGACAAAGGTAGTCTAGCTTCCACCTTCTGCCTTCCTATGAAACTCACATTTTCGATGGTACCCATGTTTATGCATTTTCTGTCTGTCTCCTGTCACTTATCTCAGCAAACATACAGAGGCGGGGGATCCCCCTGCCCCCTGCCAGTCACCTTTCAAATGACTCCTAAAATCCAGTGCNCTTGTAGCTTGGCACTGTTCTGAAGAAAAGTGCTGTAGAAACAAATTTAGTTTGCTCATCCTGAGCAGACATGTTTTATAACAACTCATAATGTTGAAATCTAANTTAAATTTTTTTCAAATATTTAGCCTGCTTTTTCTCTCTTAACTGTATCTCAGAGATAATGAAAAGTTTTGATGCCAGCCTGCTGGGAGGCCAAGGATGGATGCAGGCGATGATTACCGCCTGTGCTCAGCGCATCTCAGACAAGCAACAGAAACTCACACCCAATCTAAGAGGTCTGCTAAGAAGTAGAAATTGAATCAAATCAAGATCAGAGTTCCACACACAGGAACTAAAACAGAACATGTCGAACCTTCATTAAACGTAGGTGGCAATGTCCCCTTGTGCTTTTTTCTGACTGAAGATGCCACAGTGATAGAATCACAGCACTCACAAATCCCAACAAAGGGACACCGCATCTCACAGGTTCTCTTTGTGAATATAGGAAAGTGCATCACGTAGATCAGCGTGTTCATGGATGAGTTCACTGTGAAACCACATGCATCAACAAAAGTAACAACATCGTCTAGGTCAGGCATCACTGGGTCCAGAGACACTATCTTTCTAGCCATACTAAACTTCCCTTCAGGGNCTGCCAACATAAAACACCTGCTAGGCAAGCATGAGGACCAACTTCAGATTTCCAACAACATCCGGGTGGGTGTGGCTGTAGTCTTAGTGCAGAGGGGGTAAAAGGCAGGTGATACCTAGAACACACTGACACGCTAGACTAGCTTTATCATTGAGCTCGGGGTTCAATTGAGAGAGCCTGCCTCAATAAGCCCAACACGGAGAATGATTAAGGAAAACTCTCAAAGTCACCTTTGGCTTCCCCACACACATTTATCCCCACGCACATAACATGCATGTACACTATACACATACACCCTAAAAAATAACAATTTCACTTGCAGAAATGCAGCAGAGATGAGTCAAAAAGCAGCAGGNTCCTGCTTCTAGTAAGTAGGCTTCAGCAGTTAGGGAAAAGGGTGGGTCTGGGTCGGCACCTGGGTAGGGAGGCAGGTAAGAGGAGCTGGCCCTGAGCTGTGCTGGTAAAAGATGCTATCAGTCCGCTGTACTCAAAGAGGCCCGGGAATTCTACGGATCCTTACAAACTTTCCAGAACATCAGCATATCAAAATTGTTTTAATAAAAAGTTAGGGGTGTAGCTCAGTGGAGAAGCATGTGCTTAGCATCCATGAAGCCCTGGGTTCAATCTCCCAAAACTGACAGCCCCCCAAAAAACTGACAGACAGACAGACAGACAGATAACTGAATAACTGTGAGTGAAGTGATTTTGATTCAAAGTTTGAGAACTTTGGCTCCAATGAGGTAGATCCAAGGTCAAGGCTATGCTTCTTCAATGAGCCTTCAAACATGACCTCTCTNCTTTGTCCTCTGAACAAAACACTACAAGTCGAGACCAAAAACAGACCAAGAGTACTACCTACTACCAACCTACCATCCTGAGAAGATTCTGGATCTGGCAATTGGTGGGACNCCAGGAAGCCTGGGGCAAGCAGATGTTTGGCTGCACTTATTACTTCTTGGCTCAGGCGCTCTTTGTGGAAGATCTGAGCACACACTAACATGGAGGGACAGTGGGTACCATGAGCATCCATGCACACACTCACCTTCAGGTCACAATCTATTTTCACTCCCTGTCCTAGTCAGGGTTTCTATTGCCGTGATAAACACCATAACCAAAAGACTCTTGGGGAGAAAGGGGTTTTACTTCAACTTTCAACTGTAGCCCATCACAGAGGGAAGTCGAGGCAGGGCTCAGGGCAGGAACCTAGAAGCAGGACCTGAAGCAGAGACCATGGAGGAACGCTGTTGATCAGCTGGCTCCCCAGGGCTCGCTGACCCTACTTGCTTTTTAATTTTTTTATTTTAAATTAATATCTACTTACATCATTTCCCCCNTCCCTTTCCTCCCTCCAACCCTACCATGTCCCTCTCCTCTGCTCCATCTCAAATTCATGACCTTTTATAAATTGTTAGTGTTACATATGTATGAAAATGCATAACTATATAAATATAACCTGTTGAGTCAGTTTAAGGTTACTTGTATGTATATGATTTCATGGCTGACTGCTTGGAATGAGGAACCAATTAGGGGCTCATCCCTGGGGAAGACTAATTCTCCTTCTCTTAGTAGTTCTCGGGTGCCTGTAGTTCTCTCCACCAGGAAGTGGGGCCCTGTGAGATNTCCTCCTTCTGCTGTCTGCTGTTGTTCTCTTTGTTCGGGACTTGTTTAGGCAGCCNTATTGTTGAGGTATCATAGGTGTTGCTTTCCTTCTGTTTCTAGGAGACACAATCTCACAACAGACTTCCCAGTCCTCTGGCCTGCTTTCTTATACAACCCAGGACCACCTGCCCAGTGGTGACACTACCCACAGTGGCCTGGACATCCCCACATCAGTCATTAATCAAGAAAATGCCCCCAACAGACTTGCCTACAGGCCAATCTGATGGCAGCATTTTCTCCATCGCCCAGATGACACTGGTTTTTGTCAAAGTTGATCTAAATAAATAAATAAATAAATCTAACCAGGACACTACACTCCCTTCCCCACTCCCAGTTATTATGCAGTTGTTTTTAAACCTGTTTTATTTCTTTAAAAATATTATGTTATGAAAATTTAGGAAAACAGACAATCATTGCAAAGTAACTCATTTATAATCTTTTTTTTTGGGGGGGTTTTTTTTTGAGAGAGGGTTTCTCTGTGTGGTTTTGGTGCCTGTCCTGGATCTCACTCTGTAGACCAGGCTGGCCTCGAACTCACAGAGATTCTCCTGGCTCTGCCTCCCGAGTGCTGGGATTAAAGGCGTGCGCCACCACCGACTGGCTCTCATTTATAATCTTAATGCCTACTAAAGTTACTTTCTAGCTGTTTCAAACATGGACATTAATAGCAACCATTTATTAAAAGCTATTTATAGACAACCAAGAGGATTTTACATGAACATAAATTTACTCTTTATTATTAAAGTAGAATTATCTTAGGTACAAAATTTTATGATCTTTTACCCACTGTGCAGTAATAATCCCCACAGAGAATAATAAATACCTACTAATGCACATTTAGGTCAGTTCTTATTTTTTAGGTATTAAAATGTTGTAACATACTATACATATAGGTATATANAGCTCATAATGCACACTAGCAAATGCTATACACATTTAATGGGGAAAAAAACAGGCTTGGGGCTAGAGAGATGGCCCAATAGTTTAAGACCTCTGGCTACTCTTCCAGAGGACCTGGGTTCAATTCCCAGCAACCACATAGTGACTCACAAATTGCCTCTAAGTCTAGTCCCAGAGGANCCAATGCCCTCCAATGCCCTCTTCTGGCCTCTGTGGGCACTAGGCATATGCATAGTACACAGACATGCATGTAATTAAAATACCCACACATATAAAATTAAAAGAAGAAATATTTAATTAAAAGAAAAAAATAAGCTGCCAGGTGTGAACAGTGTAGCAGAAGTGAAAGACAGAAGACCTATGAGACCTGGGACTGTGGCTCCTGCAGACAGAATGACCAGGCAAGACACATCAGCCATAGACTGGGACTCACTCTCATGAGAATAAGCAAGTAGGTAAATTCAACCGAAAATTCTTTCCAAAAGCAAAATATTCCCAGAAGGCATGGTGTTTGGGGAACTATTAAAGAAATCTTAACAAGTTGACCTGAGTTAACTGGTAATTTTAACTCAGCACTGCCAAGCATCCAACACATTAAACCCAAAATGTTATGCACAGTTTCCTAGAGAAAAACAACAGGGGAGGCACTCGCCTTTCTAGATGTGTCCCTACCATCATCTATCATCCATCCACCCATCCTTCCATCCACCCATCCTTCCATCCACCCATCCACCCATCCACCTATCCACCCATCCACCCATCCTTCCATCCACCCATCCTTCCATCCACCCATCCACCCATCCACCTATCCACCCATCCACCCATCCTTCCATCCACCCATCCTTCCATCCACCTATCCACCCACAAACTGCAGTAACATTAAAAGCAGAAGTGTGGAATTGGAACAGGAACAGTTTGATCAGAACAACACAGAGAACGCAGAGACAGGTGAGTAGGAGAAATGTCTCTTGGTATAGGACAGAATTAGCATCACCACCCTCTAGGCAATTTAATAAAAGACACTGAGGAAAATTAACCCTGATACTTTTTTAAAATGTAGAAAATGCCTTTTTTTTTAAGGAAAAATACTTTCTAGACAAGATGAAAGGAAGCAAAAAATGGATGAATAGCAAAATGACAATTTTGTTCAGAACAGGATTTTGAAGAAAAACCTTTCATGTAAAACAAGACTTTTTTTAGTATTAGGGATCAAGCTCCAGAGAAAAAGATACTGTAAACATCTAAGATCAAAGGAGAGAGTGATTTCTATAAATTAGGACAGAAAGGCAGGGAAGGGGCAGGCAACCCTAGGAGAAAAGTCAGTAAAAATGAATAAATGCTCAAATCAAAAAGGGGAAGGGAAGTCCCACTCAGTTAACAAGCATATGATAGAGCACATGGCTGTGTTAGCAACGAGAAAAATACAAATAAGAGTGCTAGCTTGTCTCTCTGCGTCTGGATGGTTCCACCTGTTGCACCGGATTGGAAAAAATTATGAAGTCAGAAAATGTGAAGCTCCAGCAAGAATGTGGGAAACAGTGGCTGGCAAAAGCCGGAGCCAGAACAGCATCGCAGTGGGAGCTTCCAAACAAGGCATTCACACCAACAGGGTGAGCGGGGACAGAGACATATGAACAGGAATAGGTGAGGGAGGACAGGAAACAAGTGACACACTCCATGAACAGTGCTGACAGCGTGCCAAGAACCGGACATTAACAGAGTACCAACTCGGAGAAGGAAGAGGGNGCCAAAGAGGAGCCAGTTCTTCAGCTAACCAGCAGCTACTAATTCCCCACATACCAGCTGCTGTGTGTGCCCCATGCTGAGGGGCCCAGTATCAAAGGTGACANCCCTGATCTCAGAGTGTACAATCTGATGTAGGAAAAACCATGACAACTATGCAAAAGTCTGGGTCTGGTAACTGCCACACACACACATGCATGAACATCCACACACATATATGTACCCCCACACATATATACACAAAGGGAATGTAACTGTCAGAAAGAAAGGGATTCTACTTTGCAGATCACCAAAGAGATGGGGGTGCTCANCTCTGCAGGAAGAAACTAATCGGGCATATGACAAATTGAGGCTCTAAGAACTGCATTCNAGGTCACAGAGTACAGTCCCCGAATTACTACAGGTAGGAAAAAGCCAGTCACAGTGGCCCACACGTGTAATCCCAGAACAGGGGAGGTGGAGACAGGGGGATCCCAGGACTACTTGGTAAGTCCTAGGCCAGGAAGAGACCACTCAAAACACAAGGTGGGTGGCTCCTGAGGAACCACACGCACAGTTGTCCTCTGGCTATAACACATGCGCACACGCACGCACACACACACACACACACACACACACATATGCACCCCACACACATATATACACAAAACATAAAGAGACCATCCCTTTAAAAAAAAATAAGACTAGCTGCATTAAGCACAGACCGCAAGGCTTACTATGAGAGTCCAAAACACTCTAACAAATCATTCAACCTTGGAGAGCGGCACCCTGAATATGACAATTTTACATCTCTAAAACTACTCCTGTGTTCCATAAACAATAATTGAGTTCACACACTATTTCCCAGTGTGCTGCAGGGAAATGAGGATAAATATAAAATTCCCTGTCTTTAAGGATCTTCCTTCTTCTTCTTATAAGACTTGGAACTCTCCTTGTTTCAAACCCTAACTGACTTCTGTGATTAAAAGCCAACCCTTATTGCATGCTCATCAACGGCCAAGCACAATGTAGGAGCATAAAAGTTCATTTAATACCAACACTGTAATACTAGTATTACACTTTAGACATGA
>LZPO01075871.1:232832-255835 GCA_001675575.1 Neotoma lepida
CCACATACCATCCATGAATTCAACTCATATAACTAATATTCTAGTACAGAAGGCAATAAATAACCCACTAAACAAATGAAAAACTACACATTGATAAGGAGAGAAAGTGCTGAGCTAGGGCAACTAACTCTAACTGGTCGGAGAAGGATTCATCTNTGTGTCTGCTGGTGGAGGAAGTGTCCAGCAGTCCAGACAAAGGGTGCACAAGTGTGATTGATGCTCTAGAAACTGTCAGGATCTTGTAACTTTCTGAGAGGAGTGTTGAATACTGATACAACACAGTGAGACTGGTTGAAAACACGCAAGGGCTATGACGGCAGGCACATAAGGATGCAAGAACTCATCAGGGACTTTGATAAGTCAGGAATTTGGAGACACACACCTGTAAAAACCAGCACTTAGGAGGCATGAGCTAGAGAATTACCACCAGTTCTAGACTAGCCTGGTCTACATAGTGAGATCCTGTTTCAAAACTTGAAACAACAATACAGATNGGGTGGGGATTTGCATTTTATTCAAAGCTTAGGGAAAAACAGCTAAGCAGATGTATGTCATTTTCAAATTTATTTTTAAAGGCCTACGCTTGTTGCTGGGTAGAACATCGATTAAAGAGGAACAAGGCAAGATGCCAAGTGTTCTCACATCATGTGCTCTCCTGTCACTTGACATTGCTGTCCTCAGTTTGCACTGATGACCATGTGCTCCGGTTACATCCCCGGATGCTCTGTTCTTTCCTGAGTTANACCTTTTAAATGTTTGCCTAGCTAGTCTTGTTTGCTTGCTTATTTTAAGCTGCGTGGGATAGATGCTTTCCTCAGGGCCCTCCAGGTATGTGGACAGACTGTGATAACCAGTTGCCTTTGTGCCAGGTGTACCCATAGTGCCGAGTTCCCTTTATAGCCTCCACATCTGCAGGACGGCTCTGACATGCGCTCCTTGCAGCATGTGGTGCCTCTTGACCTCTGGCACTATGAGCACTATGAGCTTGTCCACAAAAGCCTTTCCACAGCAGTGATGACATACTTTCTATGTTACCCCATGACAAGAGACCCAGTCCTCTGGTAGATGTGCTCTGATGGGCCTGGGGGGGCGGGATCTCTTTGTGTCTCGCACTTAAGCACAGTACAGGGAAGCATGGCTCCTCCCAAAGGCACAGCACAGGGAAGCACCCACACTTGTTGCTGGTTCTCTCAGCCTCTCAGGCACTGTGCCCGTCTGGTCTGCTCAGTGCCCTGATGTCTCAGTCGCCTTGGCTTCCTCATTCCTCACCTCTGGATCACTCTGTGCCACCTGTTTAGGACACACTTTTTTTCCTGCTGTAAGACAAAGACTCTTTCTCAGCATCCCAGAGACGGCCATTTGCCCCTTGAAGACCCACCCACTCTCTGTTCCCACCCAGAGAATAGGGAGGCTAAGATNTGAGCACTTCCCTGATGTCCACTGGCTTCCTGCTGTGGTTAGGCTGAAAGGACCCAAGCAATCAGGGGAGGAGACATGGGGCAGGGATTTCATTTCCTGTACCTCTCCCTGGAGGTTTCCTGGAGGCAGCAACACTGTTAGTCCAGCGACCCCTCTGTATACCTTCCAAGGGCAAACACTGTGTGTGTGTGTGTGTGTGTGTGTGTGCGTGTGTGTGTTTGCTTTGTGCAGGAGATTTGAACCCAGGGCCTTGCACATGCTTGGCAAACACTGTGAGCCTAAGCTACGACCTGAGCCCTATCCTTATCTATTAACAGAGACAACACCGTTGAGTTCGCACTCATGAGTTTAAGGCACTCTGCCCACAGGGGGTTTGCTGGAACAGCAACAAGAAACTAGCACGATGCCAGTTCAGAAGTCTGCATTTGCAGCCCATCTTCTAGGCCATTCTGCTGCAGCTGCTCTCAAGGGACAGTAGAATGGCCTGGTCATGTGTCTCTGGTGGTGAGACACACATGATCAATGTTCATTCNTCTTGCTTTTCCTCTTTAGGAAGTGTGTGTTTAAAAATACTTCAAAATAAGACTTTGGTTCACTCTTTTGCTTATATACCTAAAGTAAGCCATTGGTCTGCCAGGCAGAGAGCTAGAACAGTGTGAAAGGAATTGTCAGGAGGGTGAGAACACCATATTTAGAGTCGGCTGGACCCAGGAGCCCATCATTTCTGAGCAGNTTTGTGCAAGTTCCTTCTCGTCCGTGAGTTTCTGTCAGGTCACTATCTTGTAAACTACAGGATAAGGACACCTCATATTCCCAGGGCCTGGCCCCNCAGCAGCTCTTGGATATCACTAGCTAATAACTGGAGTAGAAGTAAAGCCTTCTCATTATCTCCGCCAACTTGGAAAGCATCTGGGAAAACACAGCATCCACTGTATGCCCACGAGCTGGGTCCTGGTGAGCACTTACTAATAGACACCTAGGACAGTTGAAAGTTCCCTCTGTGGTCTATCCCTCCTCTTCTTTCCAGAAGTGTAATGAAAAATATTGAAATGATTCCATGTGTGTGCATCTTCATCTAGCTGCTAACTGCAGACAGTTCCCAAAGCGAAGGTGGGGCCACCATGTCAGAGCTTGTAGTNCACGTGTTCACAAGCTCTTTTGTCTTTAACCCAGTTCCCACCTTGAAAGTATAAAACATTTGCAGCTGGAGATTAAACANTATTAAGCTGATGTGCTGTGATTGTCCCTCTGCCAGATGGGAAGCTTGAATGACTGACTGTCTCGCGCAGATGGTGTCTGTCCAGTGGGAGCTTCAAAAAGAAACCGGCTAAACAAGGCTTCCAGCAGGGGGAAGCGGCTTGGGAAGTATTCATGCGCTCTCTAGTGGCAAATCTGAGGGACTGTTTCCCGTGCCCCATGTGGGATTCTGACTGCTGTGAGTTAGGCTGGAGACTCAGCACTAGGAGCTTCAACAGTCAGAGGACCTAGAGGTCCTTTGCTGAATTAGGGGAAAACAGCTGAGAGATACTCAGTTAGGGACTATGGTGGCTCTTCTTGGTTGTCAACCTGACTATATCTGGAATGAACTATAATCCAGAAATGGAGGGCACACTTGTGATCCGGATCCTGAGGCAAGAAGACAACATGCCTTTGATCTGGATCTTGAGGCTGGATATCACACACCTTTAATCCAGACCTTGAGGCTGGAAGGCACACCTTTAATCTGTGCCACACTATCTGCTGGAACGACAGTGGAGGAAGGAAGGGGGTGTGTTTTTCCTTCTCCTGTTTGCTCTCGCCTTGTCAGCACATCCATTTTCGTCACTGGTATTGGAGCCTACTTCTTAGGGATTCCAGCATATACAGTAGACCAGCTGAGACACCCATCCTTGTGGGACTGAGCAACTANTGGATTCTTGGACTTTCCACTCACAACTAGCTGTTGTTGGACTGCAGCCTGTAAGTCATCCCAATACATACATATATATATATATATACACACATATATATATGTATATATATATATATATATAGAGAGAGAGAGAGAGATTCATTCTATAGGTTCCGTGACTCTAGAGAACCCTGACTAATACAGGGGTAAATCCACAGAACAAGTGTGGCCAAGAAGTGTGGGCCAGGAGCATAGGGAAAAATGTGTTCATATCATACCCCATGAAGCTGGTACAACATAATGAACTTAGAACAATTGTAAAAGGCATATCAGATCAATAAACTTTTAATATTTTGAAAGTATAAAATATTTGCAGCTAGAAGGGGGAAAAAGTCACAGTTTCAGAAACTTTTTCTGAAGGAATATAAAGTCTATTTAACTCAACCTGCGAGCCTCAGAGTAATCTTTGTTTGAACTAAGAGTGGTAGCCTAACCAGTACTCTGGTGATGGAAGCAGAGGGTCTTGAGTTCCAGTCCAGTCTGGGACACATATAGAGACCCTGTCTCAAGCCAGACTAAACAAAACAAAAATTCAGGTACAGAAAAAAAGATCTAAATAAATAAGAAAACTAGCATAGCTAATAATCCAGACTTTAGTGTTAATAAATTCTGAGAACATCCTAAAATATTCTTTCAGACTTTCAAATTAACAAATTTTCTGAGGTGGAAACATGTACTTAAAGACAATGTATAGATGAAAGATAGTGTATAGAGATGTTCCTCTGAAGAAACAGGAAAATAGAGTGAACCAGAATGATGTCACTATCAGGCAGCCTCTGAGTATAGCCTCCAGTTGCAAGATCATTATCTGAGGGCTCCCCTAACAGGGGCTCCAGCTGTCGCTATTCAAACTGTGGATCCCACATTCATGACTCANGCAACTGTGGGTGAGCTTTTTAATTTCCCTGTTTTTCATTTTTATCATCTGTAAAATGGAAGTTACAGTAGTACATAGACGGCTGGGTGTGGTGGCACCTACCTATAGCACCAAAACTTGGGAGGCTGAAGCAGGAGGATCAAGAATTTGAGGCCAGCCTGAGCTACATAGCGAGACCCTGTGTCATAAATAAATAAATGACCCATTTTTAAGACCATTTAATGAGATAATAAGTAAAATCAGCATGGTGTGTGGCATCCTGTAGACCCATAATAAATGTTGAGTCTTACACCTCCCTTTACCTGACCTCTGTCTGCCTTCTGTGACAAACTCAACCCTTCTTCCACATGAGACCTTTGTTGTCATGTGTTTCCTCTAGCTATCAACACATTTATCAGTGTTCTTAAACATACAGCCCCNGTGATGGGAATGTNCTGTGCCCGTGCTTGGACATTGAGCAGTTATTTACTCCTACATGGGATCAGACAGGTTGAAGATCAATACCCAGCTCCTCCAACTTCACTCTGGGCAGGGAACTTGCTGTGGTCTGAATGAACACCCACCCCATTCATGTGATGAACTCCTAACTCCCAATGGTATTAGTAGCCCTGCCCCCATTCATGTGATGAGCTCCTAACTCCCAATGGCATTAGAAATGAGGGCCTTGATTAGATCATGAGAGCAAAGCCTTCCTGCTTGTGAGTCCTGCTATGTGAGGCCANTTTGGAAAGATGGGCTTCTTCAGAAAGAGGACATACAACAGCAACAATGACAATCTACTGACACCTTGATCTTGGAGTTCTTGGCTCTGGAACTGATTCTGTCCATTTCTGTATTAGTCAGGGTTCTCTAGGGAACCAGAACTGGTGTGAGTATGTGTGTGTGTGTGTGTGTGTGTGTGTGTGTGTGTGTGTGTGTGTGTGTGTGTGTGTGTGTGTATGACTAATTAGAGTAGTTTACAGGCTGTGGTCTGGCTAGTCCAACACTGGTTGTCTCCAAATAGAAAAGCCAAGAATCTAATAGTTGGTCCATGAGGCTGAGTATCTCAGCTGGTCTTCAGTGTATGTCAGAATCCTGAAGAAGTAGGGTCCAATGCTGTTGAAGGAACAGACTTGCCAGTGAAAGGGAGGGCAAACAGACAAAGAGTGAGGGCTTCATCTTCCACGTCCTTTAAATAGGCTGCCAGCAGAAGGCATGGCCCATATTTAGGGTGGGCCTTCCCACCTCAGATGATCCAATCAAGAAAATTCCCTCACAGGTGTGCACAGCTGCCTGGGTTTTAGTTAACTCCAGTAGTCAAGTTGTCAAGCAAGAGTAGTGATCAGAATTCTTTCTCCTTTGAAACTGCTGCATTTTTCTCTGTTACTTTTTGTCATTAGGCTCAGTTGACTCTTGGTTTCTTTGTGTGTTTCCTGAGTCTGAGTCTTGCTATGTCACCCAGGGTGGTTTTGAACTCAAGCTATTCCTGCCTCAGCCTCCTAGGAGCTGTGATTACAGGTGTGCACCACCATACCTGGCTTACTCCCCTTACCACCGTACTCCTGGNTTACTAGGGACATTATTCTGTCAGTTCTTTGAGGTATCATTAATCAATGATCAATTATTAGAACTTGCTTCAAGTATGGCTCTCTGACCTACACTTCAATCTGCTTGGAGCTTCTGATCACAGTAGTGACTCTACCTTCATTTTCCTGGAAAAAGTAGCAAGAGAAAATGTGCAATACTTATTTCATTCATATGTGTCTTAGTCATTTTTATATTTGGATGTGAAGATGACATTTTATGCCATTCTGTTAGCCTGCCCCAGTGCTAAGGTTCCACAGTGACTTGCTGAGAGGTGAGGTAGCACGTGCCATACNATCATCAGGATCCTGACAAGATGATGGTTTAATGGAAGTATTAAGTGACGTCAGCTCATCTTGCCATGTTTCTTTTTCCTGGAGTTCCAGTCCACTTGATCCTTATGGAATTTCTAGCAACAGACTTTCATTTTACAGGGAGAGAAGTTTGTTTGATTTCATGACTTCAGAGAGATGTGTGTGTCTTGGTATACAGGACACAACAGTGGGTGTGGCTTAGCCTGTGTTCTACTGAGCTTAGTCTGTGATGTTTTGTTAAGTTTAGTTTCTACAAATGAAGATCATTCTTTCAACTGTGTGGGTTGAAATTTTCATACTATGTATATCTTGTTCCCTTTATTGAATTAAACTAACCTGATATACTCACAATGTTTTTATAACAAATTGTATTTTATATGTTGAAAACAATGAGTTATCCTTACTCTGTTGTGGAATATTTGTTTATACTGTAAAGANGTATCTCTGCCTAAGGTACCTTCTGATTGGTTTAATAAAGAGCTAAGTGGCCAATAGCTAGGCAGGAGAGAATAGGAGGGACTTCTAGAAAGAGAGAGGACTCTGGAAAGAGGAAAGGCGATTTCACCAGCAGACTCTGAGCAAGTCAGACATGCCATACTGAAGAAAGGTAAAAGCCACATGGCAGAATGTAGATTAATAGAAGCAGGTTCATTTGAGTTATAAGAGCTAATAGGGGACCAGCCTAAGCTAAAGNCCAAGCTTCCATAATTAATAAAAGTCTCCATGTCATTATTTGTGAGCTGGTGGTCCCAACGAGAAAGTACGATTACATTAGTCCCGATTTCCTGTGGAGAAAAATAACATCCTTTGTTACGTCATCAGGACGTAACACTGCACACTGAACTTCTCAACTTCCAGAACGTATTGACTACATTAGAGGGGCAGAAACATTCCCTGCACCCATTGTTTCTGGATCATTCTGCACTAGGTTTTGGTCTATTGACTTCTCTGTGCCATGCACACTGTGGCATGAATGCCCACTTTGGGTTCTTGAGTTTACATAATACAGATAGGAATCACATAACCAGACAAAACAAACCCTTCTTTTTGTCCTTCCTCCTCGCTCTCTTCCTTCTTCCTCTCCCTCCTCCTGCGTCTCTCCTTTTAGCCCCCATTTTCCCACTTCAGACTGGCAGCAGGAGACTGAAGACACTGGCACTTCCTGTTCAGTGCNCACTCAGTTCAATACTCAACATGGAGGCAGAAGCCACCCTGGTGGAGAGTGAGGAGGAAGGTGGAGTTGGGGAGGCATTTAACTTGAGAATGGGATAAATGTCCCAGAACTTGTCTGCCCTTCGAGCAGCAGCCTGGACATCCTCACACTCACATGTTTAATTGTTGGAAGACCATGAAGAGAACTTCCAAGAGTTCAATTCCTGCAATGACCTCATTTCAAGGTCAATATCTTTNGGGACAGTTATGCAATAGGAAAACCAAATGACCAAAATTTAGTGCCATTTCATTTATCTCATTATTTTGGACACTTATCATCCCAAGTTGTAACTAAATACTAACATAATTATAAACATATTTCTTTAAAAATTNCTCAGAATTTTGTTTGGAAAAAAAAAACAAAAACACTAAGTTTCTTAGTTCCTGAGGGGATAAAACCTTTCAGAGTTTGTTAGGAAACACACAAGATTCTTGGCATTCAAATTGCTTTCACAAAGCAATGCTGGGATGAGTCAAGTACAATTGAATAAGGATTAAATTCTCCCTTAAATACACATGGGTATGAAAGCGAAGGGGGAGAGGACGGACGCACCAGATATGTTACCAAAGCAAAACACTTTCAAAATAATTCAAGACAGTCATCAGTCCCCAAACACAGATGTGTCCTCTTATGTCTAAAAATGCACTTTCTCTTCAATGTCTTAATATGTTAATTTCATTTTTGTTGAGTGTCTAAGCATATTAGGCACCTCATAGAGTGCCCCAAGTCTGAAGTAAGGGCTTCCTCTTTGGAACATGAACTAGTAATGAAATAATTAGCACAATTCTTTTTCTGGTTTCCCACATCTGTTTGTGTTAAATCTGTGCAGTAATGGACACTATTGTCAATGCTCTTTCTGCAACTGCTTGGCTCACCTCTAACCTACTTAATGGGACCAAACTTAAGCACACACTCTCCCTCATGCCAATTTAATTACTTTTACTGTCATTTTACCTTCCTCACATCAATGCAAATGTATATAATCAAGTATGTGTCTGACTATATAATTCAGCCTGAAGAAAGTGTGCCTTCATTATTATCCTCAATAAAAAAAGACCCATGGCATCCTTGCAGAATGGGAAGTATTGTAAAATACAGAGCACTTAATGGATCAGTATACCATTCTGATTCAGATCCATTGGCTAGAATCCCATTCCTATTTCATGTCTTCACTGCCTCTACAGAAGCTGCTGCACATCGAGCCACTCTTCTGCTGTCTCAAGATCTCACTGAATAAAAAGAAGGCCCCACTCGAATAAGCACAGCAATTGAACAGTCTGGAAATTATATGTGCAGGCTCCTTCTTCAGTATGAAGTGGAAAATAGGCTCTTTCTTGAGAACAAAGATGAAATTATCACCTCGGTCCACTGATTCCTGGATTGATATTGTATTGTTATAAAGACAAGACACACATCTGTATTAATTATTCTGTCACTATGATAAAACATCATGAGCAAGGCAACTTAAGGTAGAAAGAATTTATTTTGGTTTACAGTTCCAGAGGGCTAAAAGTACATCACGGTGGGAAGGCATGGCAGCCAGCCACAAGCATAGCAGCAGGAAGAGGAAGCTGAGAGACCACATTCCCAGCTGCAAGCCACAGTGTGATCAGGGCAAGACCAAAGTTTCTTCTGTTATTCTGGCAATTTTATGAGAATCAGAATTTTCTTATTTGTGTTTTTAATGCAATGAATTATAATGAGAGTCACAGCGTCCATGAGAACCACTGAGCTCTTCTGAAATCTGCTCTGGTGATGTGTGGCCCACCCAGACAGAGATGAGCATTAGAGTAGCTCTGGCCAGGACTGACTGACTTTGTTTTAACCAATGTGAACGCCATGTTCCTATGGCATGNGGTAGTCAAGTTGCATCTAAGAGAGACATTTTAAAAATAAAATCTTATAATCTGGAATTTATAAAGGNGGCAAAAGACGGGCTGATCATAAGTGACCTCTACAGTGTTGTGTATAATGACAATTCATAGACTCTTTATGATACAGGAAATAAGTAGGGGTTAGTGTATTTACATCTATTGAGCAACAAGGCCTCAGTAGGATGCTGCCAGCAACCCTTCAGAGACACTGAGCAAGTAAGAGCAGGGGGTTAGGGTGGCTGGATCAAGATATATTGTATACATGTATGAAATTGCCAAAGAATAAAGAAAAGATATTTAAAAATATGGCCAAGCAGCTTTTCATTTGAACCTAACCATTTTCCTGCTCATGTCTTTAAGGCCTGTCTGCATGGATCTTGGTGAATCTATATAAGTGTGTGTGCTAGCTGACTTTTCTCATTGCTGTGACCAAATACCTTAACAAAGCAACTTAAAGAAGGAAGAACTTGTTTTGGTTCCTGGTTCGAGGACACAGTCCATCGTGGTGGCCAGGGAGGTTCACAGCTATGGCAGTAACCAACTTGTATCTGGGCAGATGAGGAAGCAGAGAGATGGGAGGGCTGATGTTCCGTTCAGTCCGGGATCCCAGCCCACGGAATGGTGCCACTCACTTTCAGAGAAGGTCCTTGTCCGTCCTTTAGTTAATCATCTCTGAAATTGTCCTCAGCAGTCACACCCAAGGGTATGCCTCATCAATGCCCTAGTTGTTTATTAATCCAATCATGCTGACAATCAGAATTAACTGTCCCTGTGTATTACAGTCTCATATTCTANTCCTTACTACTTGTACAAAAGCTGCAGTCTGTGCCCATCCATTTCTCAAAAACAGGAGTGGACAGACGTTCACACTCTATGCCAGTGATAGCCTAGGAATCTGAGGGCTATGAAATCCTCTACCCAAATGTAATTCAATAATCACCTTACATGGGACATTTTTTCTTTCCATTGTACAGTTTTTTTTCTCTTGGTTATTTGTCCCACTGGCCAGTCATAACCTGAGGGTCTGTTTTCTGTACAACATGTTCTGCTTTGTTGGGTCTAGCCCTTCCTAGAGCACTGGAGATGGCAATCACAGGTAGAGAGGAGAAACGAACTGAGAGTAGTACTCTTACCTTGAGCCTTGCCCCACATTTTACCCCAATATCTGTGAGGTACCTTTTATATGTCAGATGCCTGGGAANATATGACTTAATAGGAAAATAAAAATGTGCAGTCAGCACACTGTGGCTCTGATANGAAGTAGATGATCAGGGTGTGCAGAGGAAGGGCATGCAGCCCAGGCTAGGACAGGCACTGAAACATCTAGAGGAAGTTTTATTAATTTCCTATCTCTGTAATAAACACACACTTTGTCAGGTACAGCAATACATTTTCAAACCCACAGTGCCAAAGGTCAGAGTCTGTCATTGATTGCTAAGGGCTCGGATCAAGGTGTTGGCAGGTTTTGCACCTCTACAGACCATTTAGGAGAGATCCTTGTCTTGTTAAAGCTCCTAGAACTGGCAGAGGAGGGATCAGGCTGCAGAGAGTCAAGTACCACATGAACCATTGGGGTTTTATTCAGTTGATTTTAAGAAGTCTTTGAAGGGTTTTGGTCTGGACAGCATAACAATTTAGAGGGATTATGTAGGATAATAAGGTCAGGCAAGTAGACATCATTGAGGANCTTGAGAATTCTGAACCAAGAGAGCGATTATTAAGTCCCAGGTAGAAGAAAGGTTTTTGGTTTTGGTTTTATTTGCAGTGCTGAGAATAAAACCTAGAGTCACACACATACCAGGCAGATATTCTACCCTGGCAAGATTTTTAACCTAGTTTTTCTTCCTTCTTTCCTTCTTTTCTTCTTTCTGTCTTTGTTTCTTTCTTTTTCTTTGTTTTCTTCCTTCCTTCCTTCCTTCCTTCCTTCCTTCCTTCCTTCCTTCCTTCCTTCCTTCCTTCCTTCCTTCCTTCTTTCTTTTGTTGGTGCTGCTNTTTNGTTGAGACAAGGTCTTTCTACATAGCCCTGGCTGCCTTGGAGTTTATTATTAGCATAGACTGTCTTAAGAAATATATCCTATTACAGAGACACTTGCTCATCTATGTTCATTGCTGCTCTCTCTATTCATAATAGCTAAAAAATAGAAACAGCCTAGAGGCCTATCAGTAATGAAGGGATAATGAAAATGTGGTAAATCTACACAATGTAATTTTATTTATCCATAAAGAAAATGGAATTATGTAACTTGAAGGAAAACATATGTGTGGAAGTAAAAATATTAAGTGAGGGAATCCAGACTTGGAGAGAAACACACTGAATATTCTCTGTCATTGAAAAGGCTTAGCCTCTAGCTTCTTCTAAGACACATCGTCCACTAGGAAGAGGGCAGACGTCGGGAAGCCAGACAGGAGCCCATAGGAGGCGCAAGTTTGCTAGTAGCAGAAATTATCTCATAATTAAATTTTAGTGACGTATTAATTAAAACTACAAAAGTTAAAGTTGGTTGGATTAGCATCTGAACACTTAGGAGAAATCATATATTCCTGGTTGTGTTGTTAGGAACTGCTGTTCAAATGCTTCCAGGAGCATTTCCTCTTCTGACCAAGAGGCTACCGAGAACGTGGTGTTCTGCTATGGCACATTTCTACATGTTTAATGTTTCCATTGAGTTTCATTTTTATTTTTATCTGAATGCTTTTCATCTTTCAGTAGTTCTCACGCGCAGATTTAATTTTTCCTTTTAAAAACTATTTTCTTTGAGATTATATATATATGTATATGTATATATATATATATATATATTTCTCATATCCACCAATTTTCTCCTTTCTCCTTCTCCTGAACCTCCCAAATGTCTCCNAGTCTCTTATCTCCTTTTTCTATCCCATAGCATCCAATCAGTGCTGCTGTAAACACATAGGTATGGCCTCCTCCTCCAGAGCATGGGCAATCTACCAATGACCACACCCTCAAAGAAAAACGACCATCCTTCCCCAGCTGCTGTCAACTGCCAACAGATCCCTGGGTAGGGGTGGGGTCATGTGAGCCCCTCATCTATCCATGCTGGAATTTCTGACTGGCTTGATCCGATGTAGGTCATACACGGGCAACCACAGCTGTGGTGAGTTCATGGGTACCACAACCACACCAAGTCAGAAGCCACCATCTCAGAGCACTCCTTCCAATCTGAGCTCTCACATCTGTTTTCCTCACTGCTTTCACNATGTTCTCTGAACTCNGGGAGCATGCTGGTAGAGATGTCCCATTTAGGGCTGAGCATACCCAACCACTTATTCTCAGCACTTTGACAAGTTATGAGACTCTGTATTAACTGTTGTCCACTATAAAATGAAGCTTTTCTGAGAACAGACTTAATTTTTCTAATTCAACTTTGAAAAAAGAAAGACAGAAATATGGACAGTGGCCCTGTCCTGGATAGAACTGTCAATGATGCTGAGGACTGGAGTCACTCAGAGCCTTCCTGATTATCTACTTCAGGCTCAATAGTACACACCCAAAGGGCAAGGCACATCTCCTAAGGTAAAGGGTGCTGAGGTCAAATTTTAATGAATGAAAATATCCTGATTTGAGTTTTCTTGTTCAACCACCCTTAGTTAGCTCTGAGACTAGCTATGAGCCTGAAGCCCTTCCTNTTAAACTGGGTGAACAGAAATGTTGATTCTCTTGAGTTTGTTGATTGTCCTAGACTACTTTCAACATCTTCTGAGATGAGAATAGTAGCAAAACCAACCATTCTGAGGAAGAGAAAGCTGGACTTACTTTGGTATAGAGTACAGAGTTTAGAATTAGAGGAAGTGGTATTATCTGGTACATAGGATGCTAAATTATTTATTAGAAATNTGTTCAGAGTAACATGAGATAGATTTTCTTGAGGTCTCTTATGCTCAGAACATGAAGAAGCCAAATATCTANCCTGAAACCACGTGACAGTAACTAAGATGTGGGAAGTGGACAGACTCAGCAACTGGCAGGCACAGTGGAGGAAGACTCCATGTCCCAGTGCTCCTACATCTAAGTGGAGCCGTGTGACCAGGGAGGTCACAGGACAGGAACAAAAGTGGTGTGTGGCACTTCCCAGCCCGGCCTTCAATCCTGTTCCTTTGTCAGCAGATAGGAAGCAGAGGTCCCTTTCTAAGGTACTTTGGGGAAAGCCTGGCTTCCCGGGGACAGCCCTCTCAGTGGGCAGCCTGCAAGAGGAAACAGCTCTGCTGTGCTTAGTCACAGCTTTCAAGGTTGGTTGTTATCGAAGTTAGCCNATTTTGGTGGATTCTCCAGGAAGATTGTGCAAGAAATTTCTCCTCTATAGGTGTAGAATATCAGTATGCTTTCTTAAACCAACAAACAAAGCGAGGAGACCCAAGTTAAGGTGGTGGATCAGAAGCAGCATGTGGGAGACCAGAAGTTTAGGAGGAATAAAGTCAAGATAAAAAGCCACCAACAGAAAAAGAAGAGAGAAACTCACAGTATTAGTTACTTTTCTGTTGCTAAAACTCCTCTCCTGAGGGAGGAGTCTACCCTCTCCTGAGATCCCCAGGATGAATGGAGGTACCATTCCACCAAAGTTCCCCAAGGGAACCAATGAGTTTAAGGCTTACTTACAGAGAAGTGGGTGAGGGGATACAGGCATGAGCATAGGTGACCTTCAAGCTGCCACACTGATATGTCTGCATCCAGAAGGGATGATGGCTTCCTCCAGGCTTTATAATTGGAACCCTCCACCCTTCCTCCCCCACCTATATAACTGNATCTCCCAGAGACCCAGAGGCCCGTACAGTTAAGGCACAATTGTGTTAGGAGGTTTGACTGGATACTCAGGTGAGGGTCCCACGCCCACTCCTTCCTTCCAAGAGGAAAGGACAAATCAAAAAGCCCAGCTGGATGACCTTTGGTGAACAGGCCCAGCTGGACTCCTGAAGATGGCGGCAGTACGACAGCATGTACAATAAATGCCATGGCCAAAAGCAACCTGGAGCGGGGAAAAGGTTTACTTAGCTTATGATTCCGAGGTAATAACCCACATTGAAGGAAGTCGGGGGAGGAATTTACCCATAACCAAGGACACAGAACAAAACCCATGGGGGAATGCTGCTTGCTGGCTTACTCTCTGGTTTGTTCTCTATTAGATTTCTCATATAGATCAGGATGGCACTGCCCACAGTGCATAGGCCTTCCCACATCACTCAACAATCAATTACAATAGACACAGGCACAGACACAGGCCAATCTCATCTGGGAAATTCTGCTATTGGAGCTTCTCCTTTTAGATATTCTGGGTTGTGTTAACCTGACAATTAAGGCTGAGCAGAACAACTACTGAAAGCAGAAAGAAGACTAGGCAGTCTTCTCCACAGTGAAGTCAAGAAGCATGGAGTAAACTGGATCTTGCCAGGGAAGGGCCTTCATGGANTCTGAGCATCTGAGGCAGCAAGAGCCTCCAAGAGACAGTTTATACTGCAGGAAACCCGGATCAGANGCTGAACTTGGCATCCAGAAGGAACTGCAGACACACTCAAAGGGGGCCTAGGAATCTGACGTTGACAGATTTGCAAAGCACAGCATTCCTTCTCTCTTCCATTGTCCAGAGCAGCAAGTGATTGGACCATGGGAAGATATCCATGGAGGCTGGCTGTAGCATGCTTGGATCTATCCACAACAGCCCAGACACAGTCCCAGAGAAGAAGGGATGGGACTCTAAAGTTGCTATATCTGCAATGCCCATCATTCTCTCTCCCCNTTATTGTCCATGGAGCAAAGGATCAGCCGGGACCCTGGGAAGATCATGGCAGGATGGCGAACACTGTGTAGCATCCAGATAGGAGCAACAAACGTGAGCTGCACAGACTCTAGAGAAAAGCATCAAAGCATGGCAAGGGAGTCTGATGCTNCTGAGTGATCTCAATAGTTCTGCTCCCACCCCTGCCACAACAGAAAGGATCCACAGGGATCAGAGGAAGTCGGGAAGTGAGGGAACTCTGCAGACAGAACTAAGGGAAATACTAGGAGTACGCCTTCCTCAAACAGGAAGAAGCATGGACAGAGAACCTCAGCCTTCTATCTCATTTCATTATTCATTGGTGGTTGTATTGTTTTAAACTTTATTTTTTTTTCATTTTTATAAATACAGCTTTACTTCAGTTGATNTATTGTATCTTGTATCTCATTAGAAGCTTTTGTGTCTCTCCCTTTTCTCTAACCTTAATATAGACTATTTTCTCCACTGCTTTTCATACCTCAAACCCATAGACTCTCCCTTTAATCTTACTTTACCCACTCTTGTCCCCCTTCCAATCTCCCTTTCATGTCAATATTTAAATATTGATATGAATCACACACACATACAAAACAAACTAGAAAACTATTAACTACATTTTCTCCATCCAGTACTCTGCCTCCATACTTTATAAGGCTCACGGAACATCACAGAAGAGGGGGCTGAAAGAATGTAAGAGCTAGATGATAGGAAGAAGGGCTTTAAATGTGACCTTCTGGGCATGATATAGCCATTGTAATCATAAACTCACAGCAATCGTAGTTGTCTGCATTAGACCTGTACAAGACTGGACGGCAATGGATGAGGGAGGGGCTCATGGGGCCCTACTTGAGAAACTATTGTCTACGGATGCTCAGAGAGTTATTGTCTTCAATTGTGTACATACGAGCCCACTGGGTGATCCCAATGGAGAGTTTCAAATCCATGGTCATATGGGTGGGGCTAATTAAACTCAGTGGGTTACAAAACAAAAAGACAAGGATGAAGGAAAGGGATTTGTAGAGAGAAGGGGATGTTGAAGGAGGTGAGGGAGGGGAAAAGATGTGTTGCAGAGGTGAGAGTAGTCAGAATGCATTTTATACACATATGATACTGTCAAATAATGAATTTAACTTTAAAAATCCCTTATGGGAGACACAAGCACACANGTGCCTTCACAGCCTACACTGAGACTGCTGGCAAACCATCATAGTTCTTACAGCAGCCAGTTTTTCCCTGGGACTTAAGTCCAAGTAAAGACAACCTAACATGGGGACTCACATAAATAAAGCAAGCAAGAGAAAACAATGGTGGGGGCTACAAGTCAGTGGATACATACACTCTACCAGAGGCATAAAACGTGAGACAGCATTCCACTATGACACTCACAAGCTGACAGCTTCTGAACTCCAGGAATCAAGAAGGACGAGACAGCTGACACACCAGGAAAATATTTCCGAGGACTACTTTTGAAAAGGCTCAAAAAACAAAAATAGAGGGCTCAAATAAACAGACAAGGAATTTAGTTCTGGATCAAGATGAGAAAGTTTACAGTACTGGTTGGTTTTGTGTGTCAACTTGACAGAAACTAGAGTTATCAGAGGAAAGAGCCTCAGTNGAGAAAATGTCTCCTGCCCTTCCCCAGGCTGGAGGTCCTGGGTTCTATAAGAAAGCAGGCTGAGCAAACCACGAGGAACAAGGCAGTAAGCAGCACCCCTCCATGGTCTCTGCATCAGCTCCTGCCTCCAGGTTCCTGCCCTGCTTGAGTTCCTGTCCTGACAATGTGGAAGTTTAAGCTGAATAAACCCCTTTCTCCCCAACTTGCTTTTTGGTCATGGTATTTTGTTACAGCAATAGAAACTCTAACTAAGACAGTAACCAAAGTACATGAAAAAAGTCAGTAACTTGGAAGAAAACTTCTAAAACATGAAGGAAAAATTCAGCAAGAAAATTGAGACACTGAAAAAGAACATATAGAAACTTCTGAAATGAAAGAATCAACCAATCAAATAAAAACCACAGCAGAAAGTATGATCAACAGGCAAGAGAAAGTAGAATTAATTTCAGGAATGGAGGACAAGGTCAGGATAACAATACATAAAGACATGTAAATAAAAAGTTAATGATCATGACCAAAACTTACAAGGAGTCTTGGTTACATTTAAGAAACCAAATCTAAGAATCCATCAGACAGAAGGAACTGAGATAAAGTTAAATGGCTTAGAAAATCTATCCAGTGAAATTAAAACTGAGAATGTTCCAAGCCTAGAGAAAGAAATAGACATCCAAACATAGGAAACATTTAGAATCAAATAGATATGGCCAGAGAGGAACCTCTCCTAGTCGAGATATCAAAAACANAAAGCAAAGAAACAAAACTAAAAGCTGTTAGGGGAAAATACCAACTACTACACGGGGCTGAAACATACGAGTAACATCAGATCTGCCATCAACAGCCTCAAAAGCCAGGAAAGCAGGACATGATCGTTTTTTTGTCATGTGTGTGCATGTATGTGGACATGTATGTGTATATATACATGTGTGTGCATGTATATAGAACCCAGAGGTTAATATCAGGTATCTCCCTTGATTGTTCTCTCTCCCCTTTATTATGGAAGGATCGCACATGAACCCATAGCTTATTNATTCACCTAGTTTAGCCAGCTCGCTTTAGGGATCCCCTGTTTTCACTTCCCAAGTGCTTGGATTACATGTGGGCCACCATGTGGTGCGAAGGATCTGAACCTTAGCCTCACACTTGCATGGCAAGAACTTCACTTGCTGAGGCATCGTCTCCCTAGCCCTCGAATGACATATTTCAAGCCCTGAACACAAGTAACTATCAACCAAGATTGCTGTGCGCAGCAAAGTTTCTATTTAAAATTGTTAAATAAAATTATTTCAAGACAAACACAAGGTAAGGCCATTCATACTCACTAAGCTAGCGCTGCAGAAAACTCTGAAAGGAATGNTATACACACAGAAAAAAGAAAGACCATTTTATCCAAGTGAGCAGAGGAGAACCAGAAAGGACTCAATTATGTCCAACACAGTAAACATCTGACATTACCAGGAGAAAGAAGGGAACTATGTAGTTGTTGTTTTTATTCTTTTGGCTCTTTATTCTTTGAGGGGCCTGCCATCCAGCTCCCCAATAATCACACAGAGGTTTATGCTTTCTTATAAATGCTCAGCCTTAGCTTGGCTTATTTCTAGCCAGCTTTTCTTTCTTTCTTTTTTCTTGTTTTGGTTTTTTGAGACAAGATTTCTCTGTGTAGCTTTGGAGCCTGTCCTGGAACTCGCTTTGTAGACCAGGCTGGCCTAGAAGTCACAGAGATTCACCTGCCTCTGCCTCCAGAGTGCTGTGATTAAAGGCGTGCACCACCACCGCTCAGCCTAGCAAGCTTTTCTTAACTTAAATTATCCCATCTACCTTTTGCCTCTGGGCTTTTATCTTTCTCTGTTCTATAGCCCTTTCTTTACTTCTTGCTCCATGGCTGGCTGTGTGGCTGGGTGGCTGGTCCCTGATGTCCTCTCCTTCTCCTTTTTCATGTTCCTCTATCTCCTCCCAGATTTTTTCTTCTATTTATTCTCTCTGCCTGCCAGCCCCACTTAGCCCTTCTCCTGCCTTGCTATTGGCTGTTCAGCTCTTTATGAGACTAATGAGATGTTTTAGACAGGCGAAGTAACACAGCTTTATAGAATTAAACAAATGAAACATAAAAGAATGCAACACATCTTTGCATCATTAAAACAAATGTTCCACAGCAAAAACAAATGTAACACATCTTCAACTAATATTCAACAACAGAACTATTAATCANCCAGNGACCCAANCAGCAACCAGCACAATAATTGATAATAGCAAATGCATCTTAGTTATAATTGTGAATGCAAATGACTTGAACTTACGAATTAAAAAACTCAGACTAACCAAGTGGATTAAAACCAAGATCCAGGGCTGGCAAGATGACTTAGTGGGTAAAGGACTTGCTGCTAAGGCTGAGAACCTAAGTCCAATCCCAGGAGCTCAAATGGTGGAAGAAGAGAACCCATAAGTTGTCCTCTGACCTCCATACAGCTCTGTGGTACATTGATGTACACACACACACACACACACACACACACACACACACACACGCACACACACAAACATACACATCTGATATCTCCAACAAATTCATACACCTAGAAAATACTCCCTGACCCTGAAGAAAAACAAAAGTCAAAGGTTGGAAATCAACCTATCAAAGAAATGGAAGCCATAAACAAGACAGCACAGGAATTCCCCTGTCTGATAAATTAGACATCAAAGCAAAATTATTCAGAAGGAATAAAGAGGGCCAGTGTATGCTGATAAAGAGAGCAATTCATCCAGATGATAAAACCATTGTAAATATTTACCCCGTGAATCNTAGGACCCAAATTTTACAAAACAAACACTAAAAGGCCACAGTAATAGTGGGAGACTCCAGTACACCGTCCTCACATCTACATAAATCTTTCAAACTAAAAATCATCAAAGAAACATCAAAATTAAATCATAACATAGGTCAATGNATATCTACAGACCATTTCAGCCAACATGTTGGGAACACACATTCTTCTCATGGAACANTCTCTAAAATTGATCTCATTACAGCCACAAAACAAACCTTAANAAATACAAAAATTAAAGTAACTCCCTATATTTTTTAGACCACANTGCAATAAAACTAGAAATCACTACCAAGGCTAGACTCAGAAAATACAAATACTTGAATTTTGAATGAACAATGAGCCATTGATGAAATCAGGAAAGAAAATTTAAAATTCCTAAAATCAAATGAAAACAGAAGCACAACTTATCAAAACCTCCAGGATACAGCCAAGGTGGTCCTGAGAGGAAAGTTTATAGCTGTAAGTTCTCACATTGAAAAATCAGAAATATAGAAAATGAAAAGCTCAGTGACTTAGCTCAATGCATTAGAAAAATCAAGAAGTCAGACCTAAATACTGCAGATGTCAAGAACAAATGACGAGGACAGAAATCAATGAGATAGAGACTAAAGACCAGAACATAAAATTAATAAAGTGAAGGGTTTGTTCTTTAAAAATATTAACAAAATTGACAAACTTCTAGCCAAACTAACCAGAGAAGGAGAGAGAGAGAGAGAGAGAGAGAGAGAGAGAGAGAGAGAGAATATCCAGATTCTGACCTAACTAAAGATATCTTAGCTATGCATCACCTCAGTGGTGAACATTTGATATCCATAAATTTTTGGACACTAAATTAGAAATCCTACACAAAAGAATCAAAGATTATGAATGGGCAGCCTAATTTATTTAAAAATTTATCTTTATTTTTATGTATGTGTGTATGTATACATGCCGTGTGTGTGCAGGTGGCCATGGCAGCCCAAAGAAGGGATCAGAGCTGGAATTACAGGCAGTTGTGCGTCACCCAGTATGAGCGCTGAGAACCAAACTTAGATTTTCTGGGAGGGCAGCAAACAAATGCACTTAACTACTGAGCCATCTCTCCAGCCATTTNTAGCNNACTTTAACTGGAATTTAAAAACCTGTAAGAAAAAAAGACGAAACTGAAAATTTCATGAACATTGAGTTTTAAATACTGTGTCTAGGTGAAAAAGAGATGCTAAAGAAGAATAGCAAATTATTAAGAAAAGCTTAGAGGTTATAGCAAAACTATAGATAACTCCTGAGACATATATCTTTTTTCAACCTCTAGACCTCATTTACCCCTCTCTGACCTCAGCTCTTCATCCCCAACCAGAACATAATTCTATATCAAAGGAAAATGTTGGTGACCTGTTTGAGGATAAAACCTAGAGGGAGAAGAGATTCCATATTATATTATAATTTTCCATTTGTAAGGATGTCTCTCTCTGTTCATTAACAGGTAAAAAATTTGTTCTAGTTGACTCTCAGTTGGTATGATAAGATACTGACCAGATGCAACATGAGAAACATAGCTTTCTTTGGCTTCAGGCTACAGTCCACTGTGCAAGGAAGCAAAGACAGGAACTCAAGGCAAGAACTTGNAGGCAAGAACAGAGAAAAGCTAGGCAGACTGTACCCAGAAAGTACATACCTGAGAAGCAGGCCTTCTGTGTGACTATTAACTACAGCTCTGAATCCCTGGTTCTCAGAGAAAATTTCACTTCCTTCCCTGAGGGCTTTTGGAGATACCTGGAGATTCTTTTGGTTGTCATTATCCATGAGGAAACTGGGTGTTCCAGGCATTTACTAGGCAGAGCAGACAACCAGATATCCTAATGCACAGGACAACCCCATTCTCCCAAAGGATGATCTGTCCCCAGATGTTAATTGTACTAGGGTTGAGAAACCGAGCTCTAAAGGAGGTCATGGGAGTCACTGATAATGATTCTGGTAAACATTATGCTTGAATCTCTCAACTCAGAACATTCTTCCTGGTGACATGGAGTTGACATACCCCAAAGCCCACTTACGGGCCATAAGTAGATTCCAGCTACTCCATATAGTCGCAGTGGTGATAACTGTACATTTGCCCCATTGATTGTATGTGGGCACCTTGTCTGGTCCTCCACTGAGAGATTATGGGCCACCAATACTTTGCTCAAGTTCTCTCATCCTTCCTCCCTCTTTTCTTCTGCACCAACAGCCACANCCCANCCTNTTCTCCAGCTTCGCAACTGGGATGTCTACCTTGACCTGTGACTCATCATCTCTAAGCTCCAAGAGCTTGTTGTACTCCTACTCTCCCTTCTCACATTCAATAAAAACCATATATTATGTGTGTATGTATATGTATATGTAATGATATATATATACATATACATATGATTTTGCATTTGCACATGGTTAATACCTATGTGTATTAAATCTAAAACATTATTATCAAATCCAAGGATACCTAGAGTTTTCTCTTGTTATCCTGTAAGAGTTTTCTAGTTTTGTGATTTACATTTATNTCTGTGATGTGCTTTGAGTTAATTTTTAGAAAAGATGTAAGTTCTATGTTGGAATTCATTTTTTTGTATGTTAATATCCAATTATTTCTATTCAATCCATTTCAAAGGTGATCCTTTCTCCTATATTGTGTTTATCCCTTTGTAAAAAGAATACCCACCATTAAAAGAAGGAAGCCCACACTATAGGCTGAAAACAGATACCTGAAAAAGGAATTTCAGAAGCTAGGGAGATGGCTCAGAGTGATCACTGTGCAAACATGAGGACATGTGTTCAAACCCTCAGAACACACATTAAAAGTCAGGCATGGTCGTGTGTGTGTATAGCCCCAGTGCTGTGGGGGATGGACACAAAGGGGCTCTTGGGGCTCAGTGGTTGCCAGCCTACCTTTAGATATAGTTAAAGATATTTTCTGAAGGGAGTAAGGTGGATCATGATAGAAGAGGACACCCAATATTCTCCTCTGGCCCCTGAGTTTGTGCATTCACTGGTGTGTGCACTCACAGGCACATGTGTATATACCCCCACCTACACATACACAAAGACATTTCAGATAAATAACAGGGTCCAGTAACATACCAGGAGTTTTTCTAGAAAGACAGAGGATTTTCTCTTTCTCTGGAACTTGCCATAAATTCCACATATTGTCTTGGCCCAAATGGTGAGANTTCATCTAATGCAGCTTGAGAACTCTAAGGAGCCTTTTGGGCTTCAGGTTTAACTAAAAAATGCTGATCACATAATTCTGTATGTGACTAGGGTACTATATGAAGATGTTAAATGTGAAGAAACTCACAAAACTAGAACTTCTGTCATTGTAGTGAGTTTCAAGAAGCACTTATTGTGTCCTTGGACAACCCACCCCCTGAGAACCTATGATGATTTGAATGAGAATGGCCCCCACCGGCTCATATACATGAATGCTTGGTTTCCAGTTTGTGGACTAAGGTATGGGAAGGATTAGGGGGTATGGCCTTGTTGGAGGAGTTGATCACTGGGGATGGGCTTTGAGGTTTCAAAAGCCCACACCAGGCGCTCTCTCTCTCTCTCTCTCTCTCTCTCTCTCTCTC
>LZPO01075871.1:267508-280682 GCA_001675575.1 Neotoma lepida
CATGGAAGGGGAAAGCTCAGGAAGCCTACCCTAGTCAAAGAACTACAGTCAACTAAGGGATGCTGAGCAGGAGAAATAGTCTTCCCCAGGGAAGAGCATCCCCAGTCGGTTATCTAATATCAAGTGGTCAGCCCTAAAATCATATAATCATATACATATAGGTAACATTATATGAAATGAAAAGGCTGTATTTACCTATTTAGGAATATATACATGAAGAATAAATATATAGTATATATAAAGAATAAACATATATAAATATATGTATATATATTCTAAATATATTTTATATATATATGTTCTTACAACAAAGAAAAGGAGGTCATGAATTCTAGAGAGAAATGAGAGTACATGGGAGGGTTGGACAGAGGAAAGGAAAGAAGAAAATGATGTAATTATATTAAATTTCAAAAAATAAAAATATTATTAAAAATTCTATTACAATTGAAAATTAACTATATAAACAGAAAAGTGGATACAGAGCAGGGAAGTGGGCGATTCCCTGCATTGACGTTGTTGCCGTCAGCCTTCCTTTACCTCTCACCCTCTTACAGATGTGATACATCCACCTCTCTTTGATTCAAACCCAGAAACCACAGACCATCTGCTCAAATCCCACAGTCTCAACTCCCAGAGAACCCTGAGCATCTTAATTGCATGAGTGTTTATATTTCTATTCCCAACAATCCCAATCTGCGAGCAAATATTTTCCTACTTTTCTAAATATGGAAATGTACCCAGAGACACTAAGTCTAGACACACACCAGGAAATGGCAGAGCTGAGGTATGAACAGGGACCGTGTACTTTAATGAATGACTTTNCAACTCCTCTGAATGACTCTCAGTGCATGTACCATCGTGGATGCTCACTGTTTTACCTTCCAGTTCAAAATTCTCTCCTTTCTATTCAGATCTATTCCTCACAATAATCATATGTGTCCTTCCTCCTCCAATTATGACTAGATAAATGTACACAGGCATAGGCCACCTCGGTAGGCTGAATCAGTTTGTCATTGCAAAGCCATCACGGGGCTGAGGGTATAGTTCAGCTACAGAATGTGTGTTTAGCATGCCCTGAGTTCCATGCCAGCATCACAACAAAAACAAAATTAAAAAACAAAAAACTCTCAAACTGGTTTCCAAACATATTCTAAGTTTAGTATTTTTATTCTGGCATTATTGTATCTCTGTCTGGATTTCTGCTTTATANAATAAACATCTATAATATATGCAGTCATCTCCACACTTACCAAAACAGAGAAATAAAATAAATGTTTAAAGTGATTTTGTATAATGCAAATTTTGACNTGAAAATAAAAAAATCTCTGCCTTCTCTTGGAATATAGTTATCACTAAAACATAAAATAATCACANATTTAAATTTTCTCTGATGATTAGTGATGTTGAGGCCTACATACCTCCCTTGGAAAAATNACTGTTCCACTCTATTGCCCATTTTAAAATCCAGTTATTTTCCTAGTCTGTAAGTTGCCTTTTACCAATTCTTTCTCTTGGACCAGAGCAGCTTTATTAGCTTGGCATAATCCCACACGGTCACTCTTGCTGTGTTACTGCTTCCGGTGTNATAACCAAGAAATAATCAAGATGATGACAGGCAGCTTTCCCAGCATCTTCTACGAGTCTCATAACAGCAGGTCTTGTGTTATATCCTTGATTAATTTNTGAGTTAATGAGGGGGATACTCGATGTAGGGGTCCAGTTTTATTCTTTTGTTGTGCACATCATCTTTTTCAGAACCATTTGTTGAAGAGGGGATTGTTCTCCCACCATGGCATCTTGAAATTATTGTCAAAGATCAATTGATCCTGTGGGCTCATTTCTGGCTGTCTCTTATACACATCTAGATGTGTATAAGAGACAGCTGTTTTATTACTTCAGTCTGTGTGACTGTCTTTACGTCAATGTTGCACTACTTTGATTAATACAGGTCAAGAAGGCGGTGATGTTTTGAAGTCAGGACATGTGAAGTCTCCAGTGCTTTACACTCTATTATTTTTTATGGCTGATTGTTTCAAGAGTTGGGGTCTTCTGTTTAAATAAATAAATAANAGGAAATGGGGNAGGGAGAAAGAAAGAAAAACAGATATCTCAGTTATATTCAGGATCCTTTGTGGTTAAANATGAATTTCAAGGACTGATTTTTCTTTTCCTTTAAAGATGTAATTGAACGTCTAAAAGGGCTGGGATAGTACAGATGTCTTAGCAATGCGAAGTTTGCCAATCCATGAACGCGGACTATTCTTCTATTTGTTTTGTCTGTAATTTATTTTAANGATGTTGTGTGGTTTTCCATGTATAAGTTGTTTTCCTCCTTAAAATGTTCGCTCAGTATCATATTCTTTAGCAAAATTTTAATTTTAAAGTTAGCATACAAAGTTTCNTTGTAGCGTTTTGTGCCTGTGTTATTATTCTTTGTTCCTGTTCATCCCTCCCCCATCTCCCTTGGTGCCCTCTCTGCTGGTCTCTTTCATTCTCCTAAGAGTCTGCCCACTGCTCTCATGTCACATGAACGCCATTATCCTCTCTTTTTCAACCCACCACCACTTAATACACACAAACACAAACACACAATGAGAGAGCGAGCGAGCAAGCAAACAACTTAAGTCTAGATTGCAAATGAGAAAAAATACGGTATTTGTCTTTCTGAGTCCGACTTATTTCATATAACATAATGATCCCTAACTCCACCCATTTTCCAGCAAATGTCATAATTTCATTTTCACTTAACTTTAAAAAGTCCCAGTGCTGCTGTGAACAATGCTTCAACAGCATGGGCATGTGTATCTCTGTAGTGAGCCGATGTAAGAGTGCTTCAGGTATATATCCAGGAGTACTATAGCTGGGTCATATAGTAACTCACTTTTAGGTTTTTTAAAATCACATTTAATATTTTCTCTGTGTGCATGTGTGATCGTGTTTAGCATGTACGTGGAGGTCAGAGGATCACTTGTGAGAGTTAGTTCTCTCTTCCACTGCATGGATCCCAGGGATTGAACTCAGCTTGTCCGGGTTGGTAGCAAGTGCCTTTTCCCACTGAGCAGTATCACTGGGCCCTATTCGTATTTTTATGAGGAACTTACCCACTGACTTCCATAGTGGCTGAGCCAGTTACAAGGGTTGACCTTTCCCTACACCCTGACCAGCATTTGTTGTTATTTGTTTTCTTGATGGTAGNCATTCTGACAATGGAATTTCAAANACATTTTAATTTGCATTTGACTGAGGGCTAATGATAGTNAGCCCATTATTTCATATTTACTGACCACTTGTACTTCTTAGAGATTATTTATTCCACTTGTTAGCCCACCAATTGATCGGATGATTTGTGGGGCTGGTGTTTAATTTTTGTGATCCCTATGTATTCTGGGTATTAGTAACGACCTATCTGATATGCAGTAGGCAGGGGCATCTTCTGCATCCTGTGGGCTGTCTTGTCACACTGGGGATGGCTTTGCTTGCTGAGCAGAACCTTCTAAATTTCCTGTAATCCCATCTGTCAATCGTAGGGTTATTTCCTATGTTGCTAGAGTCCTGCTCAGAAAGTTGCCAACCCCTTAATCTTAAAGCCTTCAGATCTATGTCTTCCTCTAGCAATTTCAAGTCTTATGTTAAGGCCTTTGACCCATTTTTATTTGATTTTTGCACAAGGTGAGAGACATGAGCTAGTCCCCTCTTCTGTTATGTATGTAGCTATCCAATTTTCTCACCACTGTTCAAGAGGCTGCCTTATACTCTTATTTTTTCTTGCTATTTGAAAAGGCTTTTCTTTTTCATTTTTATTAGTCTATGTCAATTTTACAAAAAAGATGTGGCTTTTTGTGTATGTATGGCACTAGGGATGGAACCCNGGGCCTTGCACATACTAGGAAAGGGCTATAATGCTGTGCTTCACCTGCAGCCCAGGACTGGGTTTCACGTGGCATTTTCATGTGTGGAAATCATGTGCTTGGTCATATTAACCTCCCATCCCTTGCTCCCTCTTGGTCCACTTCAGTCTCCCACTGGGTTTCTTCTTCTCAAATAGTCGCAAATAATATTTTTTCCCTTAATTTCCTTTCCAGATTGCTAGTGTATTCAGTTGGTTAATCTCACATGGCTTTCTTTTTCTCCTCCTTTCTCTGTCTTGGAGCCATAACCTATTGCTTCAGGGAAGCTAGGCAAGAGTTGCACTTCTGAATTANAGGCTCTCCTCCTGANCACNTTGCACACAGGNAAGAACATGATGCCTGAGCTTTGCCTGTGTTCTTGGCATCCCTTAGCTGGTGCTACTTCCTGCCACTGCTCCTTGGCAACCCCNGGAAAGTTCTGAGCACTGGACACATGTTTTAGTTACCTCTTGCCCTCCCCAGGGAGATGTAGGATCTCGGAGTTTTCTCCTGATCACACCATGCTAAGCCAGGAGAGAGTCAGTGCCACANTCTCCCACTAGGCTGCCATGAAGCTGGCCTGNAGATATGTNTCTCAATTGGCTTCTAGATTTCTCAGGAGNAACTGACCCTGTCACTATAGAATCAGTNTCCCCTGGGTAAGGAGAGGGAGAGACTTCCTAGTCCATCATCTTGCTGATATATAAACCCCTTTGTGTTTTTCACTTGCAATTCCCTAATTGCTAAATGGAAGCCCTTTTCCTGTGCCACCTCTCTGTCTGTCTGTCTGTCTGTAGTATATAAGTATGTTTGTGTGTATATGCATGGATTAGTCTCTATTCTCTAGAGTCACAGAACTTATGTAATGAATTTCTTTCTCCATATATATATATATATGTATATATATATATATATATATATGGAGATTTTATTGGAATGACATACAGGTTGCAGTCCAACAATGGTTAGTTGTGAATGGAAAGTCTAAGAATCCAGTAGCTGCCCAGTCTCATGAGGCTGGGTGTCTCAGCTGGTCTGCTGGGATCTCGAAGAAGGAATGGATGTGCTGATGGAGGTGAGGGCAAGCAGAAGAAGAACACCCTTCCTTCTTCTATTGTTCTTATATAGGCTTCCAGCAGAAAGTGTGGCCCAGATTAAAGGTGTGCCTTCCAGCCTCAAGGTCTGGATTAAAGGCATATGTCATCCATCCTCAAGATCAGGATCAAAGGCATGTTGTCTTCCTGCCTCAAGATCCATATCACAAGTGTGCCCTCTATTTCTGGATTATAGTTCATCCCAGATATAGTCAAGTTGACAATCAGGTCTCGAAAATTATTATGGTCCAGCCTTAATAATTTTCTTCCCAGGGGAAGCTATGAATGGTATGAATTATTTTTGGGAAAAAGAATCTAAGTACACCAAGCTCTTTCATCCATCTACTTTATTCCTCTGTGATAAAATTCTATCTACACAGCTTCAGTTCTGTTCTCATGCCTAGTTTCTTTCTTGCTTGATTTCTCTATCTGCTGTCCCCTCTAAGTTCTATCTTAATTCTCTTATCTTAGTTCTGCCCCATCTTGGTCTTTCTCATCTCATTCTTCCCCATCTGGCTCTTCCTCATCTTCCATCTCATTCCTCTAGTTCTCCAGTCAAAATCCTCCCTCAGTCTCTGAGGTTTACAGTTATATACCCATGCAATAGCAGTGCTCTGGCTAAAGCAAGGTCACCAGGCTTGAATTCTTACAGGGTCATAAAGGCNGACAAGAGTTTTCCTCAGGCAGTGACCCTCGGGCTTTCTTTTACAACCCAAAAGGGGAATGGTAAAGGAGGAGGTCAACTAAGAGCTGAAATTGGTTAATATATCAGAAAAAGGGAATTTATGTGCTCAAACTACATTCCTAAAGGTCATTAGGTAAATGTTAGGAGTCTATAATGTTGGTATAAATACCATGTAGGCTGTATAAGAAAGGAGGATCTGAGCTTAATTACCTTAACTCAGGAGATCGTTTGGCCTTGGATGCCTGATAGATATTTCAGATAAAATATACTGCTACAAGTTCTTGAAAGCATACATAGCATACAAGAAAATCATTGCAGGAATATTACAGCTAATATATATACAAAAGTTAAAATATCACCAAGACTTCTTAAGCCATGGCTTGACCTTTGGAAAAGTCCTTGACCTTTCCAAGTAGTAGCTTTTGTGATAGTAGCTGGATTCCATTACATTTTCCTGCGGCTTGCAGCAACCAGGAATAGACATCATAATACGTATGTGATTCTGGGAATCGATCCCACTGCTAAACGCATGCTCAACCCTCAAACTACAAGCCCAAGGCTTGGAACTCACTGTGAAGTTCAGGCTGGCTTTGAACTTGCAGTAATACTATTGTCCTGCCTCTGTCTCCTGAGCCCTAAGATTATAGGGATGAAGCACTGCACACACTCAAACATCTTTAAGAGTTTTATTTGTTTGTTTTTCTTTATTCTTCTCTCATACAATGCATCTCTACCACAGCCTCCCCTCCTCCCACCACCTCCCATCTTGCTTCTCCCCCAGATCCACTGCTCTTCTGTTTCCCTTCACAAAAGAACAGGCCTCCCAGTGATATCAACTGAACACGGCATAACAAAATGAAATAAGAATAGGCGTAAGTCCTCGTATCAAGGCAGGACAAGGCAACCTAATAGGAGGAAAAGGGTCCCATGAGTGGACAAAAGAGTCAGAGACACCCCTACTTCCATTGTTAGGAGCCAAAACAACAGCAAACAACAAAAAACAAGGTAAACAACCACAGCATGTACGCAGAGGGCCTCTTGCAGACCTATGCAGACTCTGTGGTTGTCCTTCAATATTTGTGATTCCCTATAAGCCCTGCTTAGCTGATTCTGTGCGCAGTGCTCTCCTGGTGTCCTTGACCCCTCTGGCTCCTACAATCAACCCTTCTTCCCCCTCTTCTATGGGGTTTCCTAAGCTCCACCTAATGTTTGGCTGTGGGTCTCTGTATCTGCTCCCATCAGCTGCTGGAGGAAGCCTCATTGATGACAATTGGACTAGGCACCCATCCATGAATACAGCAGGAATCATTCCAGTGACTTTTTTGTGGGGGGACAGTGAGTCCTCTTTGGTTCTACCCTGGGTCTCTGAGCCATTCAGCTCCTGGATCCTGGCCATCCAGGCAATGTCAGGCATGGGCTCCCTCGCAAAGTGGCTTTAATTTAGACCAGTCATTGGTTGGCCACTCCCACAAGCTTTGAGCCAACATTGCTCCAGCACATCTTGCAGGAAGGACACACTATGGATTGAAGGTTTTGTGGCTGGGTTGGTGTCCTAGTCTCACCACTGGAAACTTTGCCTGGTTACAGAAGACGGCTGGTTCAGGCTCCATATCCTACGTTACTAGGAGTCCTCACTAGGGTCATCCTCACAGGCTCCAGGAAGTTTCCACTGCACTAGGTTTCCACATCANCCCCTAAATGCCCACCCATTCCAGTCGTCTCTTCCCATATCCCCCCGTCCTTCCCTTCCTCACCTGATCCATCCTGTTCTCATCCCCACCCGCCCCCAGTCCACCCTCAAAATCTATTCTATTTCTCCTTCTCAGGGAGATTCATGCGTCCCCCCTAGACCTCTCCTCTTTATTCAACTTCTCTGGGTCAGTGGACTGTAGTGTGAATATCCTTTACTTATCAGCTAATATCCATTATAAGTAAGTACATACATACCATGTTTGTCTTTCTGGATCTGGGTTGCCTTGCTCAAGATGATGTTTTTCTAGTTCCATCTATTTGCTTGCAAATTTCATAAAGTCATTTTTCCTAACAGCTGAGTAATACTCCATTGTGTAAATGTACCGTATTTTCTTTTTCCATTCTTCAGTTGAGGAACATCTAGGTAATAAAGCCACGATGAACATAGTTGAACAAATGTCCTTATGGTAGGATGGGGCATCTTTTGGATATATGCCCAAAAGTGGTATAGTGGTATAGAGGTAGATCAATTCCTAATTATCTGAGGCATTGCCATATTGATTTACATAGGGGCTGTACCAGTTTGCCAAAAACAATCTATAGATACAACCCAATCCCCATAAAAATTCCAACACAATTCTTTTTTTTTTTAAGATTTTATTTATTCTGTATACAGAAGAGGGTGCCAGATCTCATTACAGATGGTTGTGAGCCACCATGTGGTTGCTGGGAATTGAACTCAGGACCTCTGGAAGAGCAGTCAATGTGCTTAACCTCTGAGCCACCTCTCCAGCCCCCAACANAATTCTTTACAGACCTTGAAAGAACAATACTCAATTTCATATGGAAAAATAAAACACCCAGGATAGATAAAACAGTCCTGAACAATAAAAGGACTTCCAGNGGTATCACCATCCCTGATTTCAAGCTCTACTGACGAGCAGGAATAATAAAAACAGCATAGTATTGGCATAAAAACAGACAGGTTGATCAATGGAATTGAATCGAAGATGCAGACATGAATCCACACACCTATGGACACCTGCTTTTTGATATAAAGAAGCCACAATGGAAACAGGAAAGCATCTTCAACAAATGGTGTTGATCTAACTGGATGTCCACNTGTAGAAGAATGCAAATAAATCCGTATTTATCACTCTGCACAAAACTCAGTCCAAGTGGATCAAAGACCTCAACATAAGACCAGACTCACTAGACCTGATAGAAGAGAAAGTAGGGAACAGCTTTGAATTCATTGGCTAAACAGAACACCGATAGTGCAGGCATTATATTCAACAATTAATAAATGGGACCTCATGAAACTGAAAAAGCTTCTGTAAGCCAAAGGACACCACCAATAGGACAAAACAGCAGCCTATAAAATGGGAAAAGATCTTCATAAACTCCACATTTGATAGAGGGTTAATACCAAAATATATAAAGAACTCAAGANACTAGACATCAACAAACCAAGCAATCCAATCAAAAAATGGGGTACAGATCTAAACAGAGAATTCTCATTTAGAGGAATCTCAAATGACTGAGAAACACTTAAAGAAATGTTCAACATCCTTAGCCATTAAGGAAATGTAACCCAAAACTACTTTGAAATTCCATCTTCACCTGTCAGAATGGCTAAGATCAATAACACAAGTGACAGCTCATGCTGGCAAGGATGTGGAGCAAGGGGAACACTCCTATTTGTTTCTTTTTGAGACAGCATTTCACTGNGCAGCCTTGGCTGGCCAGGAACTCNNTGTGTAGAGAGAAATAGGGAGGTTTTGGTGGATTTAGAGTTCGAGTTTTTCAAGATAAAAGAGTTCTTGAGAGTGGTTGATCAACAACATGACACCTCCTGAACTAAAACTTAACTATGGTTAAGATTGTAAAACACAATTTCACATGTATATTTATCATTCATCTCTAAGTTCTCACTTTAAAAACATAAATAACTTTAAAAGTGCCACAGATTTTACAAATTCAGACACATTAAAAGTTCAGTTTCTTTAAAATATCCAGTCTCAGCTGGGTGGTGGTGGTGCATGCCTTTAATCCCAGTACTTGAAAGTCAGAGGCAGGCAGATCTCTGTGAGTTNGAGACCAGCCTGGCCTACAAATCGAGTTCCAGGATAACCATGGCTGTTATACAGAGAAACCCTGTCTTGAAAAACCAAAGTAAAAAAATAAAAATAAAAATAAATTAAGTAAAATATCTAATCTCTTTAAAAATCCAAAATCTCTTTTAAAAGTTCCAAGTCTTTCAGCTGTGGGTGCTAACAAAAATTACAGTTGTTAACTACTTTCTTCAAGAGGGCACAGTCACGATATGAACAAAGCAAAACCACATTCCAACAGTGTAAATAACTCAATATCCAATTATCTGGGATTCACTCACGATCTTGTGGGTTCCTCTAAGAGGCTTGGGTCACTTCTCCAGCTCTGCCCTCTGCAGCACACACAGCTTGTCTGCTAGGCTCCAACTGGCTCTGCTCCACTCTGCTGCTGTTCTTGGTGGTCATCCCATGGTACTGGCATCTCCAAAACTGCTGGGCTCTTCTGCTGCAACTTTCACCAATAGCCTCTCCTGGGCTCTCTCCATGGTGCCAAGCTTCAACTTCTTTGCATGACCCCTCAGTCCTGGGCCTTCAACTGCCACTGACGCTGCACCTTCACCAATGACCTCCCCTGGCGTCTCACAGTGCCAAGCCTCAGCTGCTCTCTATGACCCCTTCATGCCTTCAAAACCAGTACCACCTGGGTGACTCTCAAACTACCAAGTTTGGCTGTCAATGCAAGGCACAACCGTGGCCACCTCTGGGACACAGCTTCTGTGTGCTGACTCTCAGGAAACACTTTCCAGAAGATTTCACCTCAGTGATGCTGGTCTCTTCTTAATCACCACTAATTTCTCAGCTCCAGCTAACCAACATCAACTGTCCCAGGAAAACAAAGGTTTCACATTAGTGGCACTGGCATCTTATTGATTATAGCTGATCCTTCAGCCCCAGCTGACCAGACACCACAGATTCTTGACACAAACAGCCCTGGTAGTCTTAACTTCCCTCTGAAACTTCACAAGCCTCATCTACAATGCTCTCGACATTCTTATTATTCAAAGCCCACTGAGCTCTCAACACTTAACGGCTCTTCTAGCCCAAAGTTCCAAAATCCTTCTGCAATCTACCTCAAAATAGCATAGTTAGATCTGTCACAGCAATACCCACTATCCTGGTACCAACTTGTCTTAGCTAGGATTACTACTGCTGTGAGGAAACACGATGACCAAAGAAACTTGGGGCGGAAAGGGTTTATTCAGCTTTACACGTCCACACCACAGTTCATCATCAAGGGAAGTCAGGACAGAAAGTCAGGGCAGAGACCTGGAGGCTGGAGCTGATGCAGAGGCCATGTTTGAGTGTTGCTTACTGGTTTGCTCCACTTGGCTTGCTCAGCTTGTTTTCTTTTTCTTTTTTCTTTTCTTTTATTTAATTAACATTTTTTTCGTTTATGTTACATACCAACTACAGTTTCCCCTCCCTTCTCTCCTTCCAACACCTCCCCCATCTACTCCCTTTCCCATCCACTCCTCCTCCATCTTCATTCACAAAGGGGCAGGCCTCCCATGGGCTTGAACAAAGCATGGCACATCAAGCTGAGGCAGGACCAAGCTAGCTCCTCCCGCTGCCTCAAGGCTGAGCGAGGTAATCCAGCATGGGGAACAGGTTCCCAAAAGCCAGCTAAGCATCAGAAACAGGTCCTGATCTCACTGCTAGGAGCCTTGCAAACAGACCAAGCTACATAGTCCCATACAGGCTCCCTAGCTGTTGGTCCAGAGTCCAAGAGCTCCCACGAGCTCAGGTCAGCTGTCTCTGTGCGCTCCACCCTGTCATGACCTTGACACCCCTGACTCATACAATCCCTCCTTCCTTTCTTTAGCAGGACTCCCAGAGCTCGGCCCAGTGCTTGTCAGCCTGCTTTCTTATAGAACCCAGGACCACCTGCCAAGGGTGGCACCACCCACAATGGACTAGGCCCTCCCTGATCAATCCTAACTAAAAAAATTCCCTACAGGNTTGTATACAGCCCAATCTTATGGAGGCATTTTCTTAATTGAGCTTCCCTCCTCTCAGATGACTTTAGCCTGTGTCAAGTTGACATAAAACTAGCCGGCAACGGAAGTAAGAATGCTTTGTGCACAAGCATGAAGACCTGAATTCAAATTCTCAATACCTACGTAAGAAACCAGGGCAGGCATGCCTGTAATCCCAGCACTGTGGGGGTGAAGGTGGAGGACTGTTGTGGCTTGCAGGCTCCTAGTGCCATATTTACTAGTATATCTCCAGGGACTTGACCTGACTGGGGCAGCAAAGNAATNAGGAAAAGACAGATACACAGACACAGAAAAGCCTGTGATCAGGTGGACTGGGCTCTCTGATGTAGAATCCACAGCACCCAGGAAGCTCAGTATATTTATTATATACAGCTGAGTGAGGAGGCAGGCCTGTTACATACAGATAAACAAGGAGCCAGGGTCTACNGCATCTAGCTGGATCAAGGAGCTAGGTTTTGGCTAATCTCAGTAGGAGCAGTCTCTGCTGGGAAGCAGTCAAGCTATGAAACACTGGGGAGGGGTGGTCTATGATGGAAATTTTCTGCACATCCTGACAACATTTGCATTGGACACCTGANGAAAGCTTTGTCATCCCTGAGTCTCACTTGGAGAAGGCTTTGCTCCTTCCTTGGGGGCTGAGGCATTGCAGTCCTTGACATGCTTGTGTTTGTGTCAACAGCACACATTCCCTCTGCNTCCTCTANGTCTCCCGCAGTAGCCTGGCTCTAGATCGAAACANAGACCCTGTTTCAGAGGAAGAAGGTGGAGGGAGAATGGAGAGCAGGAGCCTCGACACCCTCTTTTGACTTCCACTTCCACACACACGGGCATATACATCAGATGTGCACACATGCACAGTAAATAAACAAATNTTTCTATAATAATCATATATATGATTATATATTGCATATATATATATGCATAGAAGCAGGCTAGCCCATGAAGATCATCCCAGTACTCTGGGTGAGATGACAGTGGCTTTGATGTGAAAGAGGAAGTTTGGTGTCTGTCTTAAAGTACAGCAAAGACTCACTGGGGCTGGATACTGAGGAAGAAGGAAGAAACGGCCTGCGATCTTGATTCGACTGCGATCTTGATTCGAGCAATGGAATGACTGAGCGTGAGATTCAGTGGCACGAAGAGCTGGACGAAGTCAGCTGCCAGGTGGCAGATTGATTACACTGGCCGGCTTCCACGGAGGTGGGGAAGGCTTTGTTCCCTCTGGAGCAGCCTCTTCTTCCGGTTTGGATCTGGTTTCTTTAGCTGCTGCTAGCAGTCTCTCCGTGGACTCACTAGATGGCTTGTCTACCATCACGGTCTTCCACACAATATCACTTCAGACCAAAAAAACCTCATTTTGTGGAGAAAATGTAAATCAATGAATAATGTGAATGAGAGTCCCTGATCTTACCAGCACAGGCAGGTAGCCTGGGAGAAGAGGATGGGCCGTTGACAGCAAATTCCTGTTCCAGCTATGGAAACCCTTACAGCCATGCATGAAGTGTGTTCTCTGGCTGTGCTGTGGCTTCTTTCCTTGCCAAGAGATACAGGAGGTGGTAGATGGAGAATGTCTCAAAATTGTGCCCTTGTCTCCTTACCCAACATTCTGCTGGGGGAATATTAGTATACAGAAAAGCCGCCTTTCACCTGGAGACAGTCATCCAATGACTGACCAGGATATCCTGTTAATGAAGCCACTGAGCAT
>LZPO01075871.1:357214-373177 GCA_001675575.1 Neotoma lepida
TTTTTCCTTTTCTTTTTTTCAAAGGAAAAAGTATTCGCAAGCAGGAAGACCTGGTTTGTTTTGAGTGTGAAGAAAACGCTGGGGTGTAGTGATAGGTGACTTCAGAGGCACATTTACTTTTCTTGGATTGGGGAGCCGAAAGATAAATGTGGAACTTTTAAAAGTAGTTGGAAAGGAGAAGTACCTAAGTGAGTTACAGTTGTAAACTATACCCTTGCCATTTTGTTTATTTTTTAGTTCAGATTATTCCCTTTCNAGGGAAAGGTTTTGTTTTTCCTTGAGTAATTTAAACCTTCTGTTACTTGGGTACCTTCATGCTAGTAGAAATGACTCTGGGTATCTATTGTTACTGAAGATTTTGCAAGTAAAGTTTTAAAGATTTGCTGGAGTGCCCTCAGGACACTAACTGTCTGATGACAACAGAAGCAAATACTTATTGCCTCTAATCACTTTTAAGAGATAAAAGAATAGGAACAGGTCTCAAGGTTCTGTGGGCCAGGCTGGCTTCCACTTTTACTTCTGTCTTAGTCTTCTGAGTGCTGGATTACACGTGGAAGCCACTAGCCTGGCGAGAGAGCAAGCAAGTTTCTAACCTGATACTTGTGTTACTGTTCAGGAGCTTCCCCGATGATTTGCATGTGTCAAAGATTATTGACCCCTGACCCCTCCCCCATGTAACCACTCGTGAAGGACTGATACATTGTGTTCATCTTAAGACACCTGCAGAGTAAAACCATCATTTTAGGGACATTTAGAATTATGCCTTAGAAGCATTGCTCATGTATCCATTTGTTTTNGCAAATATTACAGCTTGAGAGATTTATCCGTAAAAGAGCTTGTAAATTAGAGTTGGTGCTTTATTTGAATCAAAGAAATGGAAAAACTGTTGTCTTTTTTTTTTAAACTATGGTCTTAAAAACATACTTATTTATAGTTGTGCCTGGATGCATTAGAGTTGGAGAGTAAAAATGGATTGTAGTTTAAGCTTTCAAAACGTGACTTTAGTTTCAAAGTGTGTGCCAAGATACTTGTTTTTTAAAGTTTACATAATAGGTTTTTTTCCCCTCCTTTTTGTTTTTTGTTGTTAGATTAGTTAGCAAGAGTTGCACTGTAACTCTTGAGCATTTAGATTTTCTCTTAGGGAAGTATTGAAAATGTAAATAAATGAGTTTTGATGTAAGTGAGCACATCAAAAATTGTAATTTAAATAGATAATTGAGTTTAAAGTTTCAACTTTTTCTCTTTCTTTTGGGGGGGTGATGTTTTACAGGCACTTAAGTATTCGTCAAAGAGTCACCCCAGTAGTGNTGATCACAGACATGAAAAGATGCGAGACGCCGCAGACCCTTCACCACCAAATAAAATGTTGCGGAGATCTGATAGTCCTGAAAACAAATACAGTGACAGCACAGGTCACAATAAGGCCAAAAATGTGCATACTCAAAGAGTTAGAGAAAGGGAAGGTGGTAAGTAGCTTTCTGGCCTAAACTGTCATGTATATGAACTTTGAGAGTTAAAGAAACAGTGCATTTAACATGTCTAGCTTAAGGAAGTTACTATGTGCTGATGTTATCAAATTTGGATCTGTTTTTTTAGATTTAGCAGTCACTATGGGAAAATAGTGTTGGCATGAGCATAGACTCCAGTGTTTGATGATAAAGAGTTCAGTTACAAATATAATCTTCTAAATGTTTACTAATGACAGCAGTGTCCCTGAACAAACAGTTTTCCAAGAAAGGAACTTGAGTTCTTAAGGATTTTGGTTTAGTTTGAAGTCATTAGTACTTCAAATTATTTCTTAAGGTGTTCAAGTTTTTATTGTAATTATGAAATATACATTTAAAGAGGAGGTTTATCAAGATAGCTACCATCATTCAAAAGGCTTTTTGTGATTCAGGAAATGAGATTTTGTTGTAACCATTTAAAATTTTANATCCCATTTTCCCCCTAGGGTTCTGTTAATGTTTAATTGAAATACTCAACTTTAAAGATAGTCCTTTTTTAAAATTTTATTTTGCCCTTTGAGATAGGGCCTCATGTAGTGAGGCTCACTTCGAATGAACTGTTCAGCTGAGGATGATTAAGTTAGCCTTATTTCTTTTTTACAGTGCTGATATCTTCTTGTTACCTGCTCAAACTGTAGTGGGGACTGGGAATAAGTACATTTGCAGACTGACTTTGCTCAGAGTTTATAAATGTAACCATTTGCTTCTAAAGTCTACATTGTGGGATAAAATAATTTCACTAAGGTAATTAAAAGCCATATATTTTTCTTTCACAATAAGACCTCATTTTACTTAAGTAGATAGCATTTAGAACAGTATTAATTGAAAAGGGGAGGAGGTCCACAGTAGAATACTGTTTTTATGATTAGTTTTTAATGCCTTTAATTACTTTCAGAAAATATTTTGCATCTTCTGTTTTACTGTTTACTTTTTGCCTCTTAGTAGGGTAGAATCAGCTGCACTCATTGTGATCATGTATTGAGAAACATTGGCCTCTACATAATTACTGGGTTGAGGAATTATTAATGGTCAGAAGATTGCTTTGGTATGGAGTAGTTGGATGGGAGGAAGATAGTTGTGTGGAATATAGCTATATAGCTTTGTGCTGCTTATGCAGATAAACTATATGTTTGTAAGAGTAGCAGGTTAGCAAGTGTTAGAAAATCTTGGGTACCAAAACGATGATTGTCAGTTTTATGGGTGGATTTTCTGTAGTATTCCATGCATCCTAGGATAATAACTATTGATGAATCATTTTACATGTTAACTATTGGAAGGCAAAATTAATTGTGCTTTTAGTGTGCTTTATTTTGAGCCATTTTGATAATTAACACAAAAGGATATGGTACTAGATCTGATAGACTTCCAAGTTGTTTTTGTAACAACTGGACCCAGTTAGGCATCTGTTCCAAAATCCAGTAAAAAATTAGTTTTACATACTCAAGAAAACGTCTGTAAATGGTTTCATCTACTTATACTGAGGCAGTAAGTTCCTTTTATAGTTGAAATAGTCTTCACCAAATTCTGTTGCTTATTCATTCAACAAACGTTGGACATACATCATGTGCCAAGAGTTGTGTGATAGTCTTAGAAGTCAAGCTATGATGTGATCCTTTGCCTGGAAGTATTCCTTAAGAGTTGGAGTTTTTGACTTGACACTTAGGCCTAGTAGTGGTTTAGTTGCTTGCCTTTTCTGTATTTGTTTTCTTCTCTTTAATTTTCATTCACATTCATAAATGAACTCATAAGTACTTGGCTTTTGTTTCTTTTTCCTTTATATCCTTGTTGATTAATAGTTCCATTTGCAAGCAGTTTGTTAGTCATTTAATCTCTAGTCATTTGCTAAATTATACTTCACTTTGTAATTCCCTTCCATCACTGATGTCTTGTGGAGCATAGCAGATACCATAACTCCATTCTTTCTTAGTCCTTTATACCAGAAATGAAACATACCATAAAATAATCATTTTTTTCCCCCTTAAGATTTTGGTTCTTTGTTGTGGGTCAAAGGGTCTCACTGTAGAACTGGCTGGCTAGGTTGGAAATTGATATGTAGACCAGGCTGGCACCAAAACCACAGAGACCCATCTGCCTCTTATAAAAAAAATCAACTTTTATTCTAGAATTCAGAGTTTAACTTTGAAGTCCATTATACATGTGTATGTAATGTAACTTTTTTCTTTGGGACAGGGTCTTACTATTGATTACCCTACTGCCTCTGCCTCTTGAGTTCTGGGATTAGAGGAGTGAACCACAGTTTTAGATTATATTCACTGTGTTCAAAAACAAGAGAAAAGCAAGTCTTGAGGATTCTTAGAGTATTAAATAATTTAAACATGAAAATTTTTTTTATTTTTTGAATGTAAAAACATTTGATGTACAACTGCAGGAGAAATAATATACAGATATCTTGAACATAAATACAAGTTACAATTCAAAAGTCCAGAGTTATTTGAAACTGGAAAATATTTTCTCTGTAGAAAATAGTAAAAATGATAATATTTCCCAATAAGCCCTTTTAAGCCAAATAATAGCTGAATTATACATATAAATATTGATTTAGATTCTGGGATACAGAAGAAACCTATCTTCATTTGTTCAGAGAGCTATGTTTTACTTTAGTTGTGTAAGTGAGAATCNTATTCATCTTCCCCCTCACTGTTTGATTTATGGCAGACATTTTTTCTGTAGGTTAATCTATAATCTAAGAAGATTTTAGCCTCCCCTCCTAAAAGTACAGCCAACATATCCTTTCATCAGTTTGATATGGTACAAATTCTTATCCTAATAGTGAAATGTTTCACTAAAGCTTGCCCAGTGTTTGGGCAAAACCCAAACTTATTTTATGCCACAGTCATTCTAGGGTCCTTCCTGCTAGGTAGCCTCCCTGGATCTGTGGGTTGCAGTCTGATTGTCCTTTGCCTTACATCAAATATCCACTTATGAGTGAGTACCTACCACGTTTGTCCTTCTGAGTCTGGGTTACCTCACTCAGGATGATATTTTCTAGTTCCATCCATTTGCCTGCAAATTTCATATGGTCATTGTTTTTCTCTGCTGAGTAGTACTCCATTGTGTATATGTACCACGTTTTCTTAATCCATTCTTCCGTTGACGGGCATCTGGGTTGTTAAACATGAAATTTAATGGTACAAATAATTTAGAGTGTTATGTCTTTGTAAGGATTCCATGAAACTGTTCACAACTTCAGTTTTGGGATATTCTTTCCTGTCCTCACGAATTAGTATGAAAAAAATATATTTGGAGGACTTGGTAGATGCTTTTTTCTTTTTTTTGAGCCATGTCTCAATTAAGTATGTATTGGTTCCTGAATTTGTGTGTGGATTTAGTAAAATTACGTATTTTGTTACTTCAAGTTGGAAATTGTTTTTTTTTTTTTTTTTTTTTTTTTTTATGGTTTTTCGAGACAGGGTTTCTCTGTGTAGCTTTGCGCCTTTCCTGGAACTCACTTGGTAGCCCGGGCTGGCCTCGAACTCACAGAGATCCGCCTGCCTCTGCCTCCCGAGTGCTGGGATTAAAGGCGTGCGCCGCCACCNCCCGGCGGAAATTGTTTTTAATAGAAAGGAAAACTGCATGTTTTGGAGAGTCAGTATTGCTTCTGAGGATTTGAAGTTTCTAGTTATATGATGTTTTTTCATTCCATCAGTTCTAGAAATGTTCTTGTAATATATTCACTCTGTATGTTGAGCATGCCTCATCAGAAAATCTGAAATCTTGTCAAAATGTTGAAAAGCTTTTTGGATGATACATGTTTAACTGGTAAAGTCTAAAGAGATACTCCAAACCTCAAAAGGTACTGAACATTTTTGTGTAACACACTTAACATATTGAAGAATTACTCAATACTGATCATTAGATATAATTGAAGTTTTCTAGATATAACTTAATAATGTCTTTTTTTTTAATAATAGAAAATATTTAGTGTGGCCTTGTGCTCATAGATGTACATCTTAAACAGGATTTTGAATTAACAATAAGAACCACTGAGATACACTTGACCCTCATGTTGACACTGGAAAGTAGCACAAATAGTATCTCTGTTTTCACAATCTTACAAAGAGGGAAATAAAATGGAAAACCAGTGATAGGTGAGCCTGGAAATTCTCTCTATGCTGAGAAGTTCTAAACTCAGTGAGACAAACTGAAAACTTATTTGTTAGTGTTTAATAGGGGATAAATTATTTAAAAACTTGCCTTTGATCCTCTTANTACCTTCATTCAGCTTGCCTCAAGGGTTAGTTTTTACCTATTTTGTAATATCAAAGTTAGAACTGTGGACATTATAGTANAGTACACATGTATACCTCTGGGCCAAGTTGTTCTATGCTAGTGCTTTCTATTTTAGAAGATGTTTAATCTTTTAAGTCATTGTGGTGATATATTGTGTATTAAATAAAGCTTGCCTGAAGATCAGAGAGACAAAGGAACAAACCATATGCCACCACCTCTTACCTCACCATCTACTCAGCCTGAAAAAGCCTCTAGTTCGTGCCTCCTCACACCTTATATACCTTTCTCCACCCAGCCATCACTTCCTGGGATTAAAAGTGTGTGTGCTTCCAAGCAAAGGCATGAGATCTCAAGTGCTGGGATTAAAGGTGTGTGCCACCACTGCCTGGCTTCTATGTTTAAACTAGTGGCTGTTCTTCTGATTTTCAGGCAAGCTTTATTAGGGTACACAGTATATCACCACAGGTCATACCAAATGTTTCTCTAGGAAGAAGCTACACTCTCCCACCTGAGTATAAAGCTTATCTATTTCTTTTTTTTACAAAGTGAGTTGTTTCTTTGGTACAGAATTTAATGTACTACTATTTGAATTTTTATAATTTGATTAATTGGTAATTTTGGTCTAATAAAAACAGTTTTCTTTAAAAAAATCATTTTATACTAAAATGGAATTATATTCATTGAATCTTAGGTGAGTGAAAACACAGAAAATATTTTGTTATCAACAGAGTATGGTTGAAAGAGAAGCAGTCTAGTCTGGTCTTTATTTTGCTTTTGTTGACACAGGGTTTCACTGTAGTAGCTTTACCCTGCCTTGATCCTCCTGCCTCAGCATGCTTTATGCTAGTTTTTTTTTCTTTAACTCTATATTTATGTATATGGGGCATCTGTGGAGGTCAGAAGTTCTTTCTCTCCTATCATGTGGTGCCTAGGGATCAAACTAGGCCAGGCTTGGCAGCAAGCCCCTCTACCCTCTGAGCCTTTTCATCAGCCCCTCCCTAATGCCTTTTTTTAAAAAAATCTTTTTGGAACAGTGGCCCATGCTGGCCTTGAAGTCCTGATCCTCCTGCCTACACCTGTGAAGTAAGTGCTGGAGCACATCAGCACTCCACAGTCTTAATGTCTCAGGGTTTCAGCTTGTCATGCTATTATTTTTACATTTCTGGTTTGCTTTTGAGTGAAATCGCTATTTATTGAGTTATTTTTATTGCATTTCNCTTTTATAATACATTTGGGTGGTCTACTTTGACTTTTTAAGATAGTTTTAATTGACCTAATTTCTACTTAGCTGGGTTTAAAAAACAGTAGGTGTGGATTAAAAAAAAAAATTGGTGTAACATTCCTAGGGCTTCTGCTCTATAAGTTATAGGAAAGTTATAATTGTTGTATTTGCTGAAAACATAACTTGACTAGTGTGTGCATGTAGTGTGGTTTTGGGGTAGCTTATCAGTTTGACTGATGAAGCAGTGAAGATGACACTGAGCAGGTGCCTTTGAGACACTGTAACAAGTGGTGTGACACTAATTCCCAATCATTCCAGAGCCTGCTGGTATTTCAGATTTGTATGTCCAGTCTCTTTTAAGGGCTTCTGAATTTCTGCCCTCAGATTGTACTTCCTAGTACCTAGATTAGGATGGTTTTTGTGCTCACTGCCACCGTCTATGCTGATTCTGGACGAGACCCTGAGTAGTGTTTTTCCCTTTTTCCTACATAGTTATTTCCCATACAAGGACTAGAGTGACCTAATTAAGGTGTTGCACAGCTCATGCCACTCTGAGGTTTAAGAGTTTTTTAGTTAGTTAAAATTCTTAATCCTGCTCTTAACTATCCTGAACGGATTGTTTTGTTTGTTTGTAAGATGGGGTCTTACACGCTAGCCTAGGCTGGCCTCTGATTCATGGGCAGTTTTCCTGTCAGCTTCTGAGTGCTAGGGTTATAACATGCCATGTACTCCTGGATTGTTGAAAGTTAGTGTCAGATCTGAAGAGCTCGGTTTACTGCTGCTTCTAGAGTTAGAAAGGAAAGAGGTGGATAGTTCAATAAAGGAGAACTAGATAACAGGCTGTAGGAACTGAGGGTATTTGTTCACATCCATTGTGCCATTCCAAAATTTGGGGGGTTGATATGAGGGTTTAAAAATAAAAACTCAGCAAGTGTGGAGTAATAGTAACCAAATTTGGCTGCTGACAAGAAGAACTTGCTTGTTACAGCTTACTCTATAACACCTGAATTACTCTGAATTGTAGCATAGAAAATGGAATTTAAAAAAAAAATTTGGTTTAATGCAGTTATTTGTAATCTACAGCTCTAGAGAGTTTTGAACTCTCAATTTGGCATCACAAGGAATCTTCACATTAGAGTGATTATTTGCTAGAATGTCAATTCTGTATTTTTAAACTTTAAAGACCTTCCTGTCCTAATAGATATTATTATAATTTGTATGTATCTTAAATAGTCTTGTGTCTTAATGTCTTGTGGCAAAGGCATCTAGCTAATGTCTTGCACTAGAGAAGTCTGTGTTAGCAACTGCATAGACCACTGGATATACTGAATTTGGATAATTGTAGCCACTGTTTTGTAGATAAAATTATTTGAAGCACGAAAATCTCCCAACTCATGAAGTTGACTTAGGATGGTTCAGAAGTAAACTTGAGTTCTTGTATTTTTGAAAATCAATCACACAAGTCAGTATATTTATAGTAACCTTAGGTCCTAGCTGTTACTTTATAAAATTTATTTACATGTATTTGTGGGACATTGAGATGGCTCATCAGATCCAAGCACTTGCTGTACAAGCCCAACAGTGAGCTTGATCCTAAGAACCCATGGTAGAGAGACCAGGTCCTGAAAGCTGTCTATTGACCTTAAGGTGTAGCATGTACCTGGACTAACATATCACACACACTTTCAGAAGCAGTGTTTAAAGGATCCTATAAATTGATAAAGTATCCTTATTGTTGATAAATTAACATAGGCCTAAATTTTTTTTTAATTCTTAATCTGTATGACCACAGCATGTTCTGAAAAGTTCTGACCTGCTTTATCCTCAGAACTAGTTTATTCTTGTAACGATAAAAGCAATATTTGTAAAGTAGGAGACTTGGAATACTTTTGCCTACTATGAGGAGAGGATGCATAAAACATTTTGTATTTAATATTTGCGATTTATAAGAGTAATTTTGAATATTAATACATAAAAGGCTGTGCCTGTTGGAGACATTTGAATTGGAAAGACCCTTGAGGGTTGTGTAATACAGAACATTAATATTTGGATATAATGATAAGAGACATCTTTTTGTTTTGTTTGATTTTGGAGACTTTCTGTGTAGCCCTTGCTGTCCTCAAAATTGCATTGTAGACCAAGCTGGCCTTGAACTTGCAGATCCTGGCAGGGAATGAAGGCTTATATTACCATGCCTACCCATGTTTAAGTTTTTTGAGACAAAGTCTCAATATGTATACTTGACTGGCCTAGAACTTGCTTGCCTCCGATTCCAGTGTCCTGGGATTAGAGATGTGTGCCATCACACCTGGCTGAGATCTTTTTTTAAATGACCACTAAATACCAATTTTGGTTGTGCTTTGAAAAAGAAGGATAACGAATGTGGGCTAAGAAATTTGGGCCAGACTTTCTTTTTGAGACCTGGTCTTTAGTAGGCTAGGGTGGCCTTGTCTTGATCTACTCACCCCCACAGAAGCCACTTTCCTGCTTATTACTGAAACATGTAAAATTTAAAATGTTGCTCCTTTGTTCCTGTTGTACAAGTTTTGATTCAGAGTTCGAGTCACCTTGTTTTTCATTCAGACTTTTGTGATTTCAGTTTGTTTTTTGGCCCTTGTCCATGTGAAGTAGTTTTATTTGTCCTTTTTGGCCCATGTCTACATGAACTAGTTCTAAATCGTCATTATTATTTAGTTTTCTTTTTGTTAATCTTTACTGGCTTTTGGAATTATGATTCTTTGCATATCATAGATTCCCCATTATTCTAGATAATTTTTGTGTTGGAACTGACACCCAGCCAGGGCCTCATGCTAGGCAGTTGGTCTACCACTGAGCTGTTCTTTTCCTTAGAAATATTTGTTTGGTGTTTGAAAATAGGTTTTTTTTTTTTTGGTATGATTTCAGCAAATAGATCAAGCCCTTTGCTTAATAAACTTTTGTATTAATTTTTACTTGATCTGTGGTTTTCTTCACAGTGTGATAATTAGGCAGTTACATTTCATTTCTCAGTTTTTAAGGCATATTTTGGTATGTGTATTCTATTTGAGTAAACACTCAAGCTTTTTTTGTGGATAGCAATGAGACTGCATGTAAGGAAGGCTTTTGCCATCAAGCCTAAAAAATGTTATGGCTAAATTACATTTACCCTGTTTTTAGATTTTAAATTAATGAATTAGTTGATATTTTTTGAGCCAGTTTTGCTGGGTAGCTTTCCTGGAATTCATGTATTAGACCAGGCTGGTCTCACACTTGGGAATCCTGCTGCTTTCCAACAACTGGGATTATAGGTGTATGCCCAGTAAAATATCACTTATTTACCAGTTATTTTCTCCCCTAATATACATCTAAATTGTGACATCTGCTTTCAAATATAGTTCTTGCTTACAAGTAGATAATCATTGGGATGGATGTTTCCTACTTTTCAGTTGGAAGTTAGGATTCTTGTNTTCAGATTACTTAAATGTTTTAGTTCTATGTAAGTCTCTAGACATTATTTGTGTTTATGTTAAGTGAAGCTATGATTACTTTTTTATAACACTAACACTAATAACACTAATTACTTTTCTATAACACTAATGAGCTAGGAAGGGCTAGCTAGACAAATACAAATTAAGGAATAGAATCTTTTCTCCTGAAGTCCCAGACTGTGTTCTTTAGGCCACTGAGAACAGGTTGTACTCCTTGTTGGGACACTCAGTTCCTCACTTTGTCACAGCACTATACCTGCTTAGCCAGCTTGGCTTTTAGGATCAGCTTGGTGTTTGCTGTGAATGTAGGGGGCCTGGGTTAAGAATGAGATTGAGCATAGCCAGAATCCAAGAGGGTCCTCAGTTGTCAGGCCATGATATCACTCCCACTGCTTTTGCGTTTTACAAATGTTCCTTCTCTCATTCAGCTGTCTTTGTCTTTATACTATTGTCTCTTTGTGTTTATAGCCCAAACTGCTGTGTTGCTGCTCCAGCCTCACTTTTTCTTTGCTAACCTCTTACTAAAAGATAGTAGGCCCCACCCCAACCCTTTGCCTGTGTGTATGTCTGTGTACCACTTGCATAACTGGTGTTACAGAAAAGGAAGCCAGAAGAGGATGTCAGATTCTCTGCAACTGGATTTAAAGATGGCAGTTGTTATGTGAACCCATGAGAGGCTGTTGAAGGATCTCAAGAATTTATTAAGATATAACATGGGGATAATACAGTCACTGATAACAGAACAAAGTAGATGCTGATGCTATTTATCTGGTGTCATTGTCCTCCGTTCTGCCCAGGGGTGATGGGAACCAACTGTCCTTCACCATCGACCCAAGAGAGAGCACAGCCCTATTCCTTTCCTCTTAATTGGTTACATAGGCAGGCAAGGCCATGCCCTTGGGCTGTCTACCTCAAAGCCATTGGCTGAACGGAACAAATTCCCACAACACTTCCCCTTTTCTNTCTAAATAAAAGGGTTCCAATCCTAACATGAAGCTATATACAATAAGAACAATTATCAAGTATTTTCCAGAAGAAAAGGTACTAACATAAACAAAAATGGAACTACAACCAAAAAGAACATCATCAAGCAAGAAACACATTCTAAATGTCCAGACCATAGGTAATTGGCAAATTGCAGANATTACTCCAATAGCTATCCTGTCCTGAAGAATCTGAATCTTGTATCTGATATGCTCTTACCTAAGACAGGAGAAGATTGTAACTGTAACTATCTGGTCTTCAATCCCATCTAAGACCTGAGAAGGAAAATAATAATACCTGAGTGAGCAGGAAGTCCAAGCAAGCAACTTCCAACCATGTGAGAGATGACAGAGACACCTGGCTACCTGGGCAGTCACCCAAAGTTTTTCTTCAGAGATGGGNCGTCCACTTTTGGCTAAAGGTTTAGAACATCTGACAGACCATTTTCAGAAGCAGGAAAATTTGAAAGACTGTCCTACCCAGGCTTGGGAAGGTGTAGCAGTCACTTTTCCTTGTGTCCTGCTTGTCCGAATTGGACAGCATGCTTTCTGTCAGCAGTTGAGGCAAGGACAGTTCTTTGACTAACAGGCCAGTTCTGCCAAGAAGAAGACAAACTCCATACAGAGTGTTTTGATGCCTGTCGTCCTCTTGGGAGTAGATCAATGCTGCCAGGAGCAATTGTGTCTTATGTCAACAGAATTTTGTTATTAAAACATTTAAATGCCATATTCTCTAGGTCTTTGAAGTGTTTGAAGATTACCCATCCATCTGAAGTATATCTGCATATCTAGAAAGTCTGACTAAGTTTGACAAACATGGGTGACTATTAACCTGTAATACTCATCAACCTATATAGCTTAAAGACTAAAGCTTCGCATTATAAAATAAACAATCTCTAAAGAGATGTACAGCTTAAGGACAATGACCTCGAAGTTGTGACAGTATACAAAAATAATCAGGTAGAAATGTATAGTGAAATATGGCAAAAATATCCTTAATTTGTATCAATATACAAAACATTCTAAACAGAAGTAGAACATACAGTATGGCAAAAATACCTACATTTGTATCAATATACAAAAATATTTTAAACAGAAGTAGGAACATATGTACAGNATGACATACAGTTTTGAATTTGTGTCAATATACAAATCAAACAGGAATAGAAAAATAATTTTACATTTATCAATATACAAGAATCCATGCCAGTGCAAATTACCTAAAACTGACAGTTGCTTTTTGATTTACAAATAGAATAATCTACCTTATCCTATCTTATCTATCCCCCTCTTTTCTATTCCAAATGGGATTCCTGAGTCTGTATTATTCCATCCCCAACCCTGTAACAACTTATAACCAACCCCTAACAGATGACAATTTATCCATAACCCTGAGAAAACAAAAACCTGTTGGGAGAAGGGGCTTTGTTTGCTTAGAATTGCTTCCTGCTGTCTAGGGGACATTGTCTGTGGGATCCTGTAAAAAAAACTAAAACAATGGTTAAGTCTCATGAGCACTGGCTGTAACATTTTTAGCCAGTCTCAGAATAATGGGTAAAGCTTATCTGAAATTCTGGCTAGAGTGGTGTAAGATGGTGGACCATCTCATCTAGTCAACTTGAAATTGTCCTGAGCAGTTTGTAGTCTAAGTAAGCAGATCTCTAAGTAAGCAGATCTTACTTAGAGTTGATTGCCTCAATGGCATTATTATAAACCAGGTAGAATGGTTGTTGTGGGGCCCCATCATCCTTCTGTAGACTTCAGAAATCGCTCTTAGGAAATTTATTGTTCATTGTAGAAAACTTAAACATTATTAATATCAAAATGGAAAGTTTAAATTTTAAGATAGTAATATAACTAAAGAAAGGTTCCAAAGAGTCAAAAATAAGTATGGGGAGAAAGAATTGTGACAACAGTGGTCCCTAGATTTTTGATTTTTGATGAAGGGAGGGTCTGGTGCAATCTTCATTGGTTTCTTATTTTATGTCCACATTTGTTTGTGTGATGGTGTTGGATCCCCTGAAATTGGAGGTACAGACAGTTGTGAGTTGCCATGTGGGTGCTGGGAATTGAACCTGGGTCCTCTGGAAGATCAGCCAGTGCTCTTAACCATTGAGCCATCTCTCCAGCTGAGCCAGCACAGCCTATAGAGCTTGAGACTCTTAATCTCAGGGTCCTGGGTTCGTGCCCCATGTTGGGCACCACTTGTTATTTGAGAGTTTTAAAGGATCTCAAGAATTTATTAAGGTATAAAGTGGGGTTAATACAATCACTGATACAGAACAAAGTAGACACTGCCATTGTTGCTTATCCAGCTGCCGCTTACCCAGCTGTTGTCTTCTGTTCTGCCCAGGGGGATGGGAACCAGCCATCCACCCAAGAGAGAGCATGGCCCCCTATTTCTCTGCTCTTAAGTGGTCATGTAGGCAGGTAAGGTCACGCCCTGGGGCTTTCTACCTCAAAGCCATTGGCTGAAAGGAATGAATTCCCACAACAGGTTGTAAGCTGCTAGATGGGTGCTGGGAATCAAGCCTAGATCCCCTAGAAAGGAAGCCAGTGCTCTTAACTGCTAAGCCATTGCTCCAGATCATTAGTGTTTGGTCCCCATTGTAGAAAACCTGTTTTGATCCTGTCTCTATTTTACATTATAGTTGTTTTTTGTTTGATTGATTGTTTTAGTATTTTGAGACAGGCTCTCAGGTAGCTCAGGCTGACCTTGACCTCACTGTGAATCCTTGAAATTCTGATCCTCTTATGTCTCAAGGAGTGCTAGGATTACAGGTGTGCACCACTACCACAGCTGTTACACATGTTGCTGGTAACATGACTGTATGGCTTTGTGTATGCTAGGCAAACACTCCACCAGCTGGGTGAGCTACATCCCCAGCCCCTATTATAGTGCTTTACATATGTGATTTACATTCTACACTATAGGCTTTTGGTAGTCAGAGATTGTTGCTGTATTTTGTCTATTCCTAAAAACATTGACACATTTTGCTCTATAATCTTCATTCTTGAGAACCACTGTTGTAATTTAAACTAGTGATTTATTGTGTTGGGATTTTATTCCTAAAGTGACTTTTTTTTGAATAAGGAAAAAAATGAGAATGCTAGTACTACATGGGCAAACTTTCATATTTTTACAATAAATTTATTTTTGAAAGTAAACCCATTGAAAGCGTAAAAACTATCCTCATTTAGCAGTGGCTCAAAAAGTCTTGGAGTCTGATTTGACTGATTATGTTTCAAAGCCACTTGGCAGATAAGTTGATGTCTCTAGTCACATTTGAGTTTTTACTTGAAACATGGTAAAGCAAGTTGCCCTCTGTTTGACAGTATTTTCGTTGAGTTNATTCTTGTCAGTAGTTAGACCTGTTCTTAGTGATAAAGGAGTTAGGTTATATTTGAGTGAATGTTACAGTCTCTCAATTGTTTTTTTCTTGCTGTTTTTTGAAGGAATAGTTATTTGAGAAATGGTGTCATCCTCCAATGTTTGTGGTTCTTCTTTCCTCTTTGGAATCTTAATGTAATAATGCTTGCTTCTGAAAAATTAGCACACTGTCACCTTTCCAGTATTTTCCTGGGTGACCTTAAAAAAATTGTCTTCTGGGTTTGAGAAGCAGTCATTTAGTTTTAGAGATGCTGGGGTNGTATGCCATGTTGCAGTTGCTTTTCTCTTATTAGGCTCACAGTTGACCAAAATCATGTTGAGAAATTCAGGGTGATTGACTCATAGATCCTTAAGTTTTGGTTTGTTAGCCATATATCACTCCCCTCTTTAGTATTTGAAAGTTCATATATGAATATAATGTACCTTGATCAAATCTTTATTCCTTATTTTCTCCCTTTCTGTGCTACTGATTATTCCTCTCAACTTCATGCACTGCTTTTGACTTCACTTAGTTCACTTAGTGCTAACTCGTATGTGCATGGGGTAGACCATCTCCTGTAGGGAGCAAGTATACCTTTTCAGAGCCTATCTCTAAAGAAAATTCTCCTTTCTCCTGATTTCATCATTTGCCGAAAGCTTCTGAGATAGGGGTGGCACCTCGTGCATTCTTCCTCTCATCCATGTTGGGATTTTGCCTGTATCATCTTGTGCAGGTCTAGTGTATGCTTTCCCAGCCACTTAGGGTTCCTGTGTGTGATGGTGCTGTGTTGATGTCATAGCACATACTGTTTCATTGTAGACAGCTCCTCTAGCTTTTAAAGTGTTTCTGCACCCTCTTTCAAGTTGATCCTAGAGCCTTGATGGCAATGGTTTGTAATTAAGATAAACCATTTAGAGGTGACTATTTTTCACAGTCTCTTTATTATCTGCAGTTGTGGGTTTCTGATGAGGGTTGAGAAGTACCCTTATCTATGGGTATAAAAATAACTTCAAGTAGCAGTTTAATACTGTGTGTATTTAGAAAAACAATAATAGGTTCTCCCAGTGTACCTATGACCTAGAAGCCATTGTTTTTTTTTTCTCCGTTTATGGTTGAGGGTGCCAAGTTAACCCTATCAAGTATGAGTTCTGTCCTGTCCCGTTC